>JAUMHH010171248.1:0-16166 GCA_032359455.1 Chlamys rubida | reverse complement strand
GTGGCCATACACCTAAATATGTAACACGTCTAAAAGTCTCACCTTGTACAGGGTGAGTGTGGCCATACACCTAAATATGTAACACGTCTAAAAGTCTCACCTTGTACAGGGTGAGTGTGGCCATACACCTAAATACGTAACACGTCTAAAAGTCTCACCTTGTACAGGGTGAGTGTGGCCGTACACCTAAACATGTAACACTGTTTAAAAGTCTCACCTTGTACAGGATGGGTGTGACCATACACCTAAATATGTAACATGTCTAAAAGTCTCACCTTGTACAGGATGAGTGCGGCCATACACCTCCACCACTTTACACTCCCCAAAGTACTCTGTAAACAGTGTAGTGTCTACGGTTGCAGACATCAGAATCACCCTGAGCTGGGGGTAGGCATTTTTCATATCACGCAGCATCACCAAGAGGAAGTCCGTCTATACAACAGAACATATATGATCTAGTAAACCATGTATTACAGTAATATAAGTCTAGCTTATTATCACAAATTTCTCATTCATGTAAAATAAAAAGCAAAACAGTACTAGATGTACACCAATTAAAAGTTGTCCTTTTCTTTCCTTCAAAATTATAAACCCAAAACACACTCAAAAATTACTGATGATGTGTTTTAATAAGACTGTATTTATCAGGAAATAGGTGAAACAATATCTATCTTTGAACTGTATTTAGTATTACTTACATTGATATCCCGCTCGTGAATTTCATCCACAATGACATGAGATATTCCTCTCATTCCATTCTCCAGCCTCCTCAACAAGGTACCTGGATATTATATTTTTTTTTTATTATGATTACATATTCCCACAAATTAATCAAAACTTAATTCATAAAACATTATAATGACAATTAAATTGGCTTCCCTCATACAAAATACTCAATTACAGCTGATTAGTTTTTTCTTATTAAGTGTTTGTTTCTTTAATAATAAAATTCAATAGTTCATGGATACCATTATGTTGCTGACAAGACACCACCTTTTCTTCTAAGTGGCAAATTGGACATAAGTGTTAGGATTTAAACAAATTACACACTTTAAATCTGAGAAAAATCTTAAGATTAAAGATTAAAATATATATATTCTTTCTCCTGTTAGCTCTCCTTCAAATTCTCTGTTGTTTTCTTGATGTTAATCAAATCAAATTGTTCAATTCCATTTTCATTTGAAACATAATCGAAATTTACAGATGTTTGAAGTTCCCAACATACCTACAGTACAGTAGAGGATGGCACCATAGGAGCGCGGCAGAATGGACTCAAACCTGACACTGTACCCTGTACTGAGTCCCAGCTCCTCACTTCTCTCCTGGGCCACTCTCTCTGCTATAGACACAGCACTGATTCTACGTGGCTACAACATTAGACAATGGTTCTTCAGGCTCAGAACTGTGGGAAAACTTTTAAAAATTCAATAAATGTATAAAAGACCATGATGGCAATCTTAATCTTAACAGAACCAAACAATATTGAATTTAACAAAAAAAAAAAAAAAAAATCAGTTCAAGCCAAACAGTATTTGATATAAGTTCTGAAGATCTCAGACTTGTATCAGTGTGTTTTGTAATGGTCTTGCTTCTGGGTTTAGTATACAGGTAATGCTATAATATAACAGCTCAAGTATAGGGCAGTACCTGTGTAATAATGATGTTACACTCTGCGCCACGCCCCTGCTCCACCATCTGGTCCAGGATAATCTGGGGTACCTACAGTGATAAATCATTTCAGTACAGATTCAGTACAGATCAAGGCAAAACATTCTAATACCATCTAAGTCAGAACTTTGTGAGGATAATAATACTTATTACATATTTTAAACAATGCTATAGCAAGTTAATATTTGAAGTTTCAGTGCCCCTATCACTTAATCTTTTACAAAATTCTGCAAAAATACCCATGCGTTTCTCATATCTGTGACTAGACTAATCCCATGTATTACCCTGTGTGTCAGGAGATTTCTCGGTCTAACCCTGGGGTGGGATAAGCATGTGCTGTGATTTCACAAACCAATAGACCGAAGCGTTGTGACATCACATATACAAAGACAGTAGTTTGGAAATTGTATTTTAATAATGTGTAGGTGTGAGAAAATAATCAATCACTTCTTATGGTGTGGGATGGACAAACCTGAATCTGTAAATCTTGACCAGTGTTACGATTTTTATCCCTACCTAGTGAAAGAGTCTCAAAATCTTGACCAGTGTTAAGATTTTTCTATCCCTATTAAGTGTTTGAGTCTCTAAATCTTGACCAGTGTAAAGATTTATTCATCCCTAGCTAGTGTTTGAGTCTCCTTGACCAGTGTGAAGATTTTTCTATCCCTATCTAGTGTTTGAGTCTCCTTGACCAGTGTTAAGATCTTTCTATCCCTATCTCTTGTGTCTCTAAATCTTGACCAATGTAAAGATTTTTCTATCCCTATCTAGTGTTTGAGTCTCTAAATCTTGACCAGTGTTAAGATCTTTCTATCCCTATCTCTTGTGTCTCTAAATCTTGACCAGTGTTATACTGACCTGTGTAGTTTTACCACACCCTGTCTCGCCTCTGATCAGGGTGACTGGACTTTCGTGTATGGTCTGGAGGATGTGATCGTGAGAATTCCACACCGGTAGTTTAGACCGTTCCTCTAACATCTGCAACCAACCGAAAAATATGTTATTTATTTATCAAACTAATAATGTTACGTACACATTGGGCGGTCGGGTGACTCAGTGGATACTGCACAAGACAACTAGGGTTGGATCCCCTCATCAGACATGAAACGGTATAGGGTCACCTACCAAACTATGTGGGTTTTCTTGGGTTTCTCTATTCTTTCAACTTCTTTGTTCTATCATCCAGGCCAATAAGATTTATTTTTAAAGATGATAAAACTACTTTCATAATTCTTGTAAAATAGAAATAAATTAATAGTACAAAGATGTAATGGATTAATACGTTTAAGTGCTTGAATGTTTACTAATTACGGACATATTTCTCTGCCAGACAAGGAATTTCTGACCAAAGTCATGACACTCACACACTCGAGGTTTACACCCAGTCACTGACCAATACGTGATGAAATTCACACACTGGAGGTTTACACCCAGTCACTGACCAATACGTGATGAAATTCACACACTGGAGGTTTTTGTCTACTCTCTGACTGTTAAATAACGAGACTTACATGGTGGAGGTTTTCATCAGATGACTTATGTTGTTCAAAGTTGTTGTATAAGTCTTGACTGATCTCCTCCATTGTTGCCTGGAATATATGTCACATTCATATTTTGAAACATGTTAACAACTTGAAATAATTTAGATGAACAAGAAAGAGAACAATCAAACCGAGTCTGCATCGAGATTTATTGACAAATTAGTTTTGATGAAGACATAACTGACCTTAAACAAAGACAATCTGATACATTTTTTTGTCAAATATAATACACTGGAGAAGATTACATATGTTATATCCAAAAAAAGTTCAATATTATGCCTACAGCTTATAAAGAGAACCATTAACTGAAAAGTAATGTGTTTAACCCCTTGCCTACCATAGCCAATGGTCCCTCATCGATGTTACAATTTGTCCAGGGGTTCCAGTTCGGTTGAGGTGGTGACCAAGGTACCACACCTCCTGTGTTACGGCGAACAGCTGGCTCAAACTCTTCAAGGCTAGTTTCTGTGAGCATGGAACTGACCTCGCTACTATCGGTAGACTGCAATAGTATATCCAACAAAAATTTGATATCATTCACAATGTTCAAACATATCTTACTTGTCCTTATAACTAAGACAGTACACATGAACTTTGAAGAATTGATTCACAATGCATTAATGTTGTTCAAGTTTATAATAATATCAAAAACAAGTTAAAAGTATTAAATTTATTGTTTGTGGAAATCATGGATAGTTACAATAAACACACAAATATTACCATAGGGATGTGTGCAATATTCCATTCACCAAGAGCCTTGTCGATTGAGGCTTCTAGCTCCGGTGAGACAGCCACCTCGTGGGGCTCCAGCTTCAACATATAACATTGATGAATTGCCAGAGTTCTCAACACTTTATATATATTTACTTTACATTAACACAGCCTGTTATCTTCACCTAATAATCCAAACTTTCTTCATTACTACGAAGTCTGAAAGCTTATTAATACTTCCTGCATGACATCATACCACAAAAATGGCCACCTGCATGGCACTGATCCTTCCTCTTTCACTTTAATGTCTGAATAGGATTTCCAGAGCAAATTAATGTAATAATGTTTGGATAAAAGTCCATACAAAAGAGAATATTAAAGATGTTTGCAATCTTTGAAAACCATTGTATACCGGTACTCCAGGAGTAGTAGACTGGGCAATGTTTGTTTGATAGTAAACGAAGGGCTATAACTCTTAACAACAGTGAAAATAAAACATGCATAGGTATATATGTGAGGGTTAAAAAGTGTGAATATCAGTCCAGTACTCTAGAAGAAGTCCAAACATGCTGATTTCAGTATGTTCCCCTCCCAATACTTTGTTGCAGGGAGGTATAATAAAAAGAAAATATTTCTAATCAACAGTCATTCACACGAGGCAATCCATTTGATGTGATTCTCATAATTTCAGAAAGTATGAACTTTCTCTTAAAAAAAACTATTTTTTTCAATTCTTGGTACAATTTGAACAGCTTCACACCATATTTCAAAAATACCATAGAACTAACGATTCTGTACTACAGAAGCCCCTACCTTCTCTGTGTCCTTTTTCTTTGTCTGGCCTGTAAAAGCCTCTATGACATGGGTATGATAGAGCTGGCGAACCAGGGACAGTGCACACGACTTGGATGCCACCTGCTTGTTAGAGCCGTGCTCTTGTGCAAATATAGCTGCAACATAAATAATCTGCAAGTCTTTTGTGGCACAAAGGGAAATTAAGCATAGAAAGGCATCTGTTTGACTTTTTAAAATAACATCAGCATTAGATACTGGAATTTTTTGTGGTGTTGAAATGTTCGCATGTTTTCGTGTTGAGTAAATTCGAGCAAAAATATCCATACACAAATATTTTTACAGATTATAGATACCAGGTACATAGGATATATATGTAGGTTCCTGAACTTGTGTTTCCACACTGCGATGTATTTAAAGAGCTAAAACACAAACATTTCCACTTTTACAGTAAGTATTTTGCAATAGATTGAGCTAGCATTTTTTCCACCAAATGAAAGAACATAACCTTGTATCTTTTAGTCACATTTAATTAAAAGAGTCTGCTATGTGTAACCAGTAGATTGATTGAGAACTGATGAATACATAAACAACAAGGCATCACAAGTGATACAAATCCCCTCGCATTCACACATTGTGACATATGTAAGAGGAAATGAAGTCGCTAGAGTGATTGCAAAGTTTTTTCTAAAAATAGTAACAGTGACCTTGACCTTCAACGTAGAAACCTGAAAGGAAAATTGTTCAAGGCATTGCCACACCAAACACTTGTATGAAGTTTCATGAAATTCCATTCTAAGAATGAAGTCGATAGAGCGATGACAAAGTTTTACTAAAAATAGTAAAAGCGACCTTGACCTTTAACACAGTAACCCAAAATGCGAACATGTTCAAGGTATTGTCATACCAAACAATTGTATCAAGTTTCACAAAATTCTGTTGAGGAATTAAGTTGGTAGAGCGCTGACAAAGTTTTTCTAAAAATAGTAACAGTGACCTTGACCATCAACATAGAAACCTGAAACGCGAACTTGTTCAAGGCATTGCCATACCAAACACTTGTATCAAGTTTCATGAAATTCCTTTGAGGAATGAAGTCACTAGAGCGATGACAAAGAGTGTAACATACGTATGTACGTACGTACGGGCGGAATCCTATATCTCCTCGAACTTTCGTTGCGAGGGGATAATAAAGATATGTACATGTTACATTCCTCACACTTACCTTGGCCAAGTTTGTTGACGTAGAACTTCATTTCTGCTATAAAGCTCCTACAGAAGGATAATAAAAGTTAGAAACAAGCACATGTTACATTTCATCATATGTACTTAATGACCTACTTTTTGAAACTGATAATCAGCATGTTAAAATATGCTCCGCTGTATAATGTTAGAATAATATTGGGGTATCTAAATATAACTCCAAACTCTTTACCCCTGGGTTTTGAAGAAGTTAACATCAATGTTTTATAAAAGTTGTACAGTTCACTTCAACAGCAATGAAAGGACAGGAAATATATAAATTTAATCAGTCGGTAATACATGACAGTGAACAATGCAAAAGCATGTAACTTCAATAATGAGTTACCTTTCAAATCCATGGTGACCATTTTAAATTGATTAGGAATATTAAATATTAATCATATTAATAGAAAAACATGACAATGACTGGGTTTAACAGCTGTGATCCAAATGCTGAATACTTTTTGCACATTAGATTTATAATATTCAATCAGCTAACTTATTTTCAACCTAATGTCTAACCATTTTGTTTGCTACCATAAAATCAAGTAATTTGCACTATCATTTGTTCTGTAACAAGCTGCCTCCAAGCTCAAGTTCCTTGTAATAGTTATTTCAGCGTTCCCTTTACATATTAAAATGGTAATCAGGTTAGGTATTAGGTACAAAAACCTACCACTTATGATCACTTTAAAACATTTACCGGGACAAAATTAATTAAAACCTGGTTAAAAATAACTTACCTGGTACCTATAATTTAAAGCAAAGCTGTCATCTAGTTTATTTTCAAAATTCAAATTCAAATCTTTGAACTGGCCCCAGTACTTTAAACTAACTTGTGTGTATTGTACTTACCCGTGGTGATTCCATAGCTCTGTGGGACAGCCTGGTGGGGTACATATTCCCGGTTCTCAGTTTGCTCACCAGATGGCACTGGCAGCTGTTACCCATGACAACACAACTCTTTGGTTAGACGAATGATAAATAGAAGTTTAACCATTGCCTTAATGGTGAAAGTTTCCTGACTAAATACTTTTAATGTTGATCTTTGTAAAGAATCCATTGCTTGCTAGGTGTAAACCACCATACAGGCAATGTGTTGTGAACCTGACATCTTGTAACCCCTTTACTCTTGTTTACCCTGGTACTCAATACACAGTGCAAAATAATAAACCTTCAAGATTTTATGACAGAAAACTTAGTATTTCTTATTATAAATGGAGATATTAATGGTTTATAGTACACCAGACTGTAAAACAAGCTTGAAAATATCTAACTCAAACAAAATTGCTAGATATCCAATATTGTTGATTATTTCTATTAATTTTTAACTGTAGACAAAATAATTACACATTATGATACTCCATAGGCACTACATGATCTGTACATTTCTCTAATCTTGTCACAACCAGCTGTATTGTTTCAATATCAACTGAGTTTGTGATACTGTTATTGTGACTACTGGTACTATACACATAGTAATTTCACTAATGTTGTTTTCATGGTTTTCACAATACAAATGAGATAACAGTAAATATTTCTTGAAGTAGCCCACATACAGAACAATCTCAAAAACTGCAAATTCAGAACTAATAAACTCTTGTTTTCTTGTAAACATGGTTACACTTCCTGGTATAAAGCTGTATACATTATCTCTGCCATTCTAGCGGTTGTTGTGTAACTGTTTCACTAATCAAGCCACCTTAACCCTTTCACCACTGTAGACCATAATAGACTCATCCAGATCAATGTATGGTAGTGTCTACTAAAGTTACCTAGGGGTGAAAGGGTTAAATTATAGTGAATCAGCTGCATTAGTGAAGTGTGGAAATTTTTCATGAGTTATCTCCTCTTTCTATGAAAACATTCCATACATATTACGGATATTATTGACAAAAACAATAAAAATTGGATGCATGGTCCAACTATCAAAACGGCATCTGAGTGTGTACACAGAGTAACAAGAGTCTAGGCTGAAAACAAGTTGTGTTTTCTGATCTATTTTTGAGTGAACATGTCTAACCAGAGAGTTGAGTGTGTAGTGACAGTGATACAAGCTGTACCCCACCAGACTGTATCATCAGCTCTATATTTAGATAAGGCCACACCCCTTTGTCAGACATTCCACGCCTCACTGTTTACATATTTGATAGTTCTAACATGGTGTTGTCATATGTAATATCCTTTATCATATGAAATGTTACAATTCTTTTTAAAAAATCTGTTCAACATTTTGTAAAATTCTGATGAAGGGAAGACATTTCTACAAGCTTAGTGTTTAGCCTTATGTTACTGTATAAACAGGTATGCTAGGTTATATCAATGACGACACTGACAGCACCATGTTACTACTAAGTCTCTACATATTCACTTTGATAGAGAGCTGCTCCTATGACAGTCTATAGGATAAGCTCTATATCTCAATTTGATAGTTTCCCTATAAAGCTTGTAAGCAAATAAGCCACGTCTCCTCTTTCATAATACCAAGGTCAAGACCAACATCACTGTCAAGTGTTCAAAACCAGTACATTTTACCTGGACAATTATATCAATTTCTAATTATGACATAACACAGAGTGAAATACAGCATTGATTTCAAAAAGAATCACATCCATCTTTAAAGTAAGAATATAATGTTTTATCTTAATGTAATCTGTAGGGTAAGACCACCAGATGGTGTGATGCAAGAAAAAACCTTGACATCATGAAGTGTTGTGCCTCTGAAAATTAAACATTTCTGAAAAACATTTCATAAAATGTCACCAAGTAAATAATTCTCTACAAATACAGATTTGAAAAT
Source organism: Chlamys rubida (assembly GCA_032359455.1). NCBI lineage: Eukaryota > Metazoa > Mollusca > Bivalvia > Pectinida > Pectinidae > Chlamys > Chlamys rubida. The sequence continues at coordinate 7,412 of JAUMHH010171248.1, read as the reverse complement.
GAATAATTCAAAGATATATTTACTTTTCAAAACTTTTCCATGAAAATACAACACCCACATTAAAAAGGCCTGTGGATCTTCTATTCAAATATATTGTAAATCTATAAAAGTTAACAGTCGTCCTCGTTATACACGATTCTTAACGTTTCTTTTCTGTTCAGACATTATAAAAACCAACGATTTGACCTTGACATGCATAAAGTCTGATGTTGGTTAAGTTACCTGTTGTGATCGGGTCCCACCATGCTGTACTTGTAGTCTGTCTGTATCTTGTTTACCTGTAGGAACTGGTGCAAACGACTCTTAGCATTCTCCAGGGTCCACTTCCCATGGATATCTGCATTAAAATCTACATCTTCAGACTGAAATGAAGAAAAAATCAATTATCATTTACTCAATGCAATAATAGAATGTTAATGACATCAGATAGACTAGTGTTACCCTATAGCTGTTCCTGACAACTTTTGAAAGTCAATGAGCTCAGTTTAATGGGTGGTTTTGCCAGATTATACAACAACTTGACCATCATAAGAACAAAACATACAACAGAAAATAATTTAGTTCTAGTCAATATAAATGATCACAGGAAATTTACATCGAAAAGATTGTCTCTTAAAATTCAGTCTGAAATATTGAAATCAAATGAGTTTTTTTCTTTCTAAAACTCGTCTGGAATCTCACTGATGTTTCAATTGTTATAACAGAAAAAAAATCAGTTCTAGTAAGGGGTACAATAAGGAAGTCTTTCTCTGATGTATATTTCAAGGAGTTATAGAATTTAAGTTACTTATTCTGTTAACAAACTCTGGCAGTGATAATCGGTCTAAAGTGAAAATCTAGTTGACAGTAACTTACCACTCATACTCTGACATCCTAGTAACATTATACAAGGACAAACAGGGATGGGACAGATATATATAATAACAGATGGACAGACATATCACACTTTTAACTAAATTAATGTTCAACAACACTGATTACCTCCCCTAGTTGATGTTTCACACTTACTGTATGTTAAATTCTATTTACTTCCTCTAGTTTATGCTTCACACTTTAATTTACTGTATATCAAATTGTATTTACCTCCCCTAGTTTATGTTTCACATTTACTGTATATCAAATTGTATTTACCTCCTCTAGTTTATGCTTCACACTTTACTGTATATCAAATTGTATTTACCTCCTCTAGTTTACGTTTCTCAGCAATTCTTTCCATGTAGCTGAGTGGTGGTCCTCTCTGATAGGCCGGCAATTCCCGTTCAGGGCCATCAAATTCTTGTGGAGGCATATTGGGTCCACCTTATACGAATGAAAGAGTAACAGTTTCATATAAAACACTTATTGATTGACTGTATGAATTATATAATAATTATGACAACAATAACATAAAATAAAAACACATGCAGTGCATTGGGCAGGATAAATATGATATGATGAACAGGAGCACATTCTTGTTTAAAAATGTGTTTGTCATTTCTAAGTTTACAAAACAGTGATAGTGCCAGCCTGTTCTGAAGTGTGTTCCAAACAAATGATTAACTCGTTTTCTCATAGGAATATGAGACAAATCAATTGAAATAATTGAAACCTTGCAATTTTATTATTTAGATATAAACATAATGTAAATACTACCAGTGTAAAATATCAACTTATTTACACTTTCTTTTGCAGTCAATGTTGACCCCTATATATTCACAAATATTACCTAGTCCCAGAGATTGGTGCGGTGCATTCACACCTCCTGGAAGGCCCATAAACCCTGAACCTCCAGTCATAGCAGCTCCACCTTCCTGGCCTCCACCTGATGCTACTGAAGGCTGTCACAACAGAGAATGTATAATTTAGGAAAAGAAGTTGCATTTACATCAAGAAATATTTCAACATTATAAAACATTAGTTCTGTTTTGTTTTCCAAACCTGTACTTTGGTTGTCAATTCCCATATTCCCATATCTAGCTTATTCTAGATACAAGACAAGATAAGGTCTTCAAACTTTCATCTTCAATTTCTTTCATTGAGTAAATATTACACTTTTTTACTAAACATTAATATACACCGACAGACTCAGGGTGTATACACATTAACATGTTGTCGTCATCAGCTTTGTAGTCAGAAGCTATGTGTCAACTGATAAATAAGTCTTGGTATACCTGTGCAATATTTATGAAAAATTCACACCCAATTGTGACACAAGGAGAGTCTGAACATTATAAATATTACTGTTCTACCAAACTGTTATTGATATGATAAATCTTACCCCCATATCTGGGACCTCTGACTGTTGAATGAGGCCCTGTCTGACAAGGTGCTGGGTGAGGTCTTTGGCCGAGTTAGCCTGAGCATCCTTCTTGTTGGTGGAGTTACCAACCCCTATGTAATCAAACCCCTCCACTCGAACCTGGTAAAGTCAGACACACGGACACTCAACTTCAACTTTGCTTTTAACATGGATAATATATTATATTGCCAAACTCACAATTAATATTGAAATAACTTCTGGTTTGCTTACTTTATTTTTTATCATGATCTTTTTTTTAAACTGGACATTTACATGTATTTTTTATTTTTTTTCATTTGCTGTCATATATTGCATAAAAGTTATCTGGTTGCTATAATGGTTTAATGATATGTATGCTTTGCAATTCAGCTTTGATGCAAACCCCATAGATTCTGTAAATTTAGTATGTTGTATTCAACTTTATCATCATATTAAATGACACTGCATCTCCTGCAGAATTAATCTCTCTTTTTTGTGCCTTTTCATGTGGACAAAATAAAGAGAATTGTGCTTTACAGATTTTGTCTTACCTCGCATTTGAATCTGGGCTTGTGCTTTGCTCCTGTTTGACTGAATTCATACTGAGGTGTCACCTTCCTCTTACCACACCAGGCATAGAGGAACTGCTTCACATCTCCCATCTGTATAGCCAGATATTAAAACTATGAATATTTCGGTCAGATTCTTTTTTCAAATCTTAAGTTGAGGCAGAGACGTATATAACACATATATGTATATGTATATGTGTTATATACGTCTCTGGTTGAGGATTTTAAATATAGAAATACTTTAGTTTAAGTAATATTTACTGAGGGGTTGGGGTTGGGGTATTCAGTGCGGTGACATTAAAGTCATTTAAACCAACTTGATAGTTCATAATCCTAGAAAGCTACAGGTCAAATGTCATCCCCATTTTGTTTGGAGGGTTCCATCCAGGTTTGAACCCTGGTCTGGCCATGCATTTTTCCTTTCCTGATCTCTAAACCTTGGTTGATAATAAAGATGTATACGGACACAAAGACTTGGTGAAAGGAGGGAGTAATGTAGCGGAACTGGACTGAGTAAATATTGGAAGAGTGTTCATCTAGAGTTTGGAGGGTTCCGGGTTCGAACCCTGGTCTGTCCATGTTTTTTCTTTTCCTGTTATACTTATAATTATGAAAAAATCATAAAAATCTTTTTAACACATTTGACCAAGTAACCAACTAATTCGGTCAAGATACATTGGAAGTTGAAAACCTGTTTTTTGCAAGTTCCAAAATACATTCAGCAGTTACAAGAATTATTTTTCTCACACCCTTCACAGGTGTGTCTCCCGTTTTAGCCGGGAAAGATCAGCTTGTCACCCCCTAGGGGGAGATAGCCTCGTGCCGATTAGCACGTGTTCGATTGTGACGTCATTAAAATGCGTCATCGGTAATTGTGACGTCATCAAAAGTGAATAATGATATGCATACCCCACATGTTTTTTGTTTACAAACATGGCAGACTACTGTCGTTGGAGCTGTGACTGAAATAATAGGATGGGAAAATCATCCCCTACCTTGAGGGTGTAACAGAGAAATCTCCAACACTCGGGTTGATTTTTTTGGTTGGTTTGAGATTTCTCTGTCACACCCTCAAAGTAGGGGAAGATTCTATTAATCATCGATTTAGTACGAACATTCCCATTACGAAAACGAATCGGTACGAAGGTTCCCGGATTCTTTATTTGCATGTAGCTAGCTAGTCCTCGTTCACACTATAGAACTAATATTAATTACCCTCTGCACGACGCAATATATAACATTTGTCTTGTTGTCAGAAGCTACGTTATCGCAGCTATACTGTACACACTACTGTAGTTATGTTAGCATCGTTTTTTTCTTTTCTTCAGTAAGTTCAGTGGCCATGTTTATGTTTTCTCAAAACAAGAGCTAGGAGAACCGAAAGCTACATGTACAACTAGGCTAATAAATACACACGTTTTTGCATTTACAAACAATCAAGGTTATGAACACTGACGGGCAACCAAAGTATCAAGCCTATTTATATTTAAGCTTGAATTTCCTTTTCAGGTACCTTTTCAGACAGGACTTTTACGAAGCCGGTGTTGTGGATGTAGGTAGCGCCACCTGTTATGCGAGGAAGGGAGTCAACTCTCTATAAATAAGACTCATACTTCCACGAAGAGAGCGTGACGGAACTGCTAATGTGAACGCGAAAATAACATAAGTCTTCAAATAATTGAATATTAGGAGTTGGGTTAAATTTGTTTAAAAAATTTGGTAAATTCAATTGTACTTGAATGAGACGAGATGAAAGCGTGTTGTACATGTCTGTGCCTAATCTTATATTAAATTTATCTTTAATTATTTGTTATTGTCTAAACAATTCTTACTTATATGCAAATTTTGAGCAAATATTAATTTGGCGTTTTGGGATTGAAGATGTATAATAAAAGATTGGTTCAATTCATTTGAAAAACCGTCACAATTTCTTGAAAGAAAATAATTCAATCGTGGAAAAGAGTTTTAATTGAAATAGAGACTTTAACAATCTTATTAATATCGGTACCATAAAATATTTTCAAATATGTTCAATGAGGATGGAGATTACACAGCAGACATTGACATTATTAAATGGGTAAACAAATCTTCTTAGTAATGATGTACACGAGTCTTTTGATGACGCCTTTTTCCAAGACGTGTCAATTAACATTGATGAACATATTAAGGATGGAGGTGATAAGTTATTAAGTTATTGTTACACATTTGATTAATCTTGTTGTAAAGTTTGACTACATACCCGAAGATTGGAAACGGGGAACAATTTTTACGTTGTATAAAGGTAATGGAAAACCCAAAGATGACCCCAACAGTTATAGAGGTATAACTCCCAAACAGTTATAGAGGTATAACTCTCATATCCGTCTTTTTCAAAAAATTTGAGTCAGTTTTTTCTATTAGAATGAATTCTTTGTTTGACTCTAAAACATTTCCAAATAAGCAACAATCAGCTTATTAGAAAAAAATATGCAGTTTATGCACTTCTTTTAATTTGCAAGAATGCATCAGATACAATATAGAAAATGGTTCTGATTCCTTTGTCGCATTTTTAGATAGCAATAAAGCATTTGACACAGTTTGGCACGACGGGTTGCTTCTAAAACTGTAAAATCTGGGTTTCAAAGGCAAAATTTGGACTATAATAAAACATATGTTTACCGGCTCTGTTAGTATGTTGCATTTCAAGGTCATTTGTCGTCCTCTGTTTCTATGAAAAGGGGTATATTACAAGGTGGGCCCTTATACGCAAAAATGTATTTGGTTTTTATCAACGATTTATCAAATGAAGTAGAATCGTCAGGAAAAGGAGCAATGATTATTGACTCCAAGGTTAATATCCCTACACAGGCTGACGATATATGTTTAATCAGCAATACTAGTGTCGGTTTACAAGACTTGGTTAAAGTTTTCGTTAGTTATAGCTGTAAAGTGGAGATTCTCATTTTCTGTTAACAAAAGTAAAATTGACAATTGTCTTTACCAAGGGCAGAACGCAAGCGTTGCCACAAGATGTGTATTTATATGGAAAATCTTTACCAGTTGTTGAAAATATTACTCATGTTGATTTAAAGTTAAATTAGAAATTTTGTACATCAGAAAGAATAGAGAAACATTGTAGAAAATCAAAAAGAGGTACAATGGCTCATATAAGGTCTGGTGTTCACCCTGGAACTCTCAATCCATTAACTGTAGCCTAAATAATTAAGGTCTGGTGCTCACCCTAGAACTCTCAACCCATTAACTGTAGCCAAAATAATTAAGGTCTGGTGCTCACCCTAGAACTCTCAACCCATTAACTGTAGCCGAAATAATTAAGGTCTGGTGCTCACCCTAGAACTCTCAACCCATTAACTGTAGCCTAAATAATTAAGACAAAGGTGTTTCCGTCTGCTTTATATGGGTGTGAACTATGGCAACTATCTAAAACAGAATTAATTAAACTAGAACGTGCTCAACATTTATCATGAAATCTATTCAAGCTTTCAGTGCTAGGACTAGAACCGATATGGCTAACTCACTAATTGGATGGACATCCATCGAATCGTACATTGATATAAGAAAACTTTTGTTCCTTGGTCGACTTTGTGGAATGAATAGAAATTATTTGACACAATCAGTATTTCTGAAACGTCATCTTATGTATTGTTTGTATGATTTTTGTCAAGGTGGTTTTATTCCTGATATTGTGAGAATACTTCGCAAATATTATTTATTTGATTATGTATTAAAGTATGTTTCAGACGCTGTTTTCCTAGTAAATCATTGTGGAAATCACTTGTGTACAAAGCAGTGTACAATCAGGAAGAACTGATCATGTATGAGAGAATGATTAGAGATTCTGATTTTACAAGATTTGTGCTTATTCATGATACAATTTGTCCACATACTTTATGGAAATTAGCTTTGAAGTTCCCTGAGCACTTGGATAGGATAGATAATGTAGTATTGTGCGTAGAAATAGGATCTTCCAATGTAATTGAGTTGTGTCATTTTTGTGGTATTTTACACACTGACATTACTACACACGTTGTTCTTCATTGTACAGAAACGGAGAAACTCAGAGACGATCTTTGGTGTCTTATTCGTACTGAGTTTGATATAGAACTACTTGTTTACTTGCACTCCTTGTCAGACCATAATTTAATTCACATACTACTTACAAGCTATGTGAATTAAATTATGAAAATTTTGTATTGATTTGTCGTATTTCTGTTGATAAAATGATGAAATTGTAATTTACATACCCTATTTAGATTGTGCTAACATTTGGTCACAGTCGAACAATGTCTCAATAGTTTATGGTTCATGTTATTTTTGTACATAAGTATATTTAACAATAAATTGACCTTTAATTAACTTGTATAGATGGTCTTGTAACTCTTCAAATTGGAGGGAATAAAGAAATAATGATGATAATCTAATATAATAATACTGGACGCAGGCAACAGATCATATGAATGATCAGCCTCCTGGCTGACGCCCCGACAAGCTGTCTTCAACATATTTAGTTTTAGTTTAAACATATTTTATTGCAATATAATTACAAAAGGATTAGGCACAAGTTATTGCAACTTATAAACGCCCTT
>JAUMHH010171237.1:0-16166 GCA_032359455.1 Chlamys rubida | reverse complement strand
ATACAGATTTCTTATAACTTGAAGAGCAATGTGGACATGTCGCTTTCACTACTGATCCTCGTCCTCTTTTGGTATAGTTCGCCGTCTTCTTTGACTACGGGATCCTGCACTTGGCAACGGGCACTGTGCATGTACACGCACCCGTGTTTGGTCCGCGCGAGAAGTAGCACCTCCTTATCATTGTTGTTGCCTGTTATTGTGTCAAATAACCGGATAAATAACAGGGAATCCATACCTGTTTGCAAAGATACATATTTACATCAAAGTTTAACATACATAATACACTACAAGCAATGCAAGTTGCAGAGATAGGGGAGTAGAAAATAGCAATTTAGCTGTGACAATATAAAATTTCTTGAATGAAACAATGGAAGTTCAATATGTTCTAAGAGCTTTCTGATTGACACTATACACAGTTAACATTGCTGATAGTTATGTGATGTAATATTTTATTATGTCTCTTTTAATCAGGATCAGTACTGCTATAGTACTGTACAACTGGGCATGTATGATGTATGGGTATACCTCCCAACAGGAGATGTAAGAGAACAGCTCCTTCAGGAGAGTGTACATACATGTATAGATACATGTAACGAAAATGCAATATCACAATGATTCGAACATGTTACAGAACAAAGATAAAAAAGAACCATGGGAAGATTTACATGGAGACCCTTGAAAAAGTATAAGGAGAATAAATCCAGGTGTTCCAGAAGGGTAAGCGTCTTCTGCATCATCGAAGACGCCCGCCATGTAAATCTAGGTCAAATCCAAGTAAAGTCATATCAATATATCGATAACTCCGTTATTGACAATGAAACCCCACAAAGCACTCTAATGAGCATACTCATAGAAATAGCATACGTCCCTATGAGATAATGATGGTGACCGTAACATTTGTCCATAATCTTCATCGACCTGCATCCTTGGGAACTCTGTTATAACTTTGTCCGTCAGCAGTTGACATCTATCACGGAAGTCTTGATATTGAGCAAGCTCTTGAATACACCGTAGGTACGGGAAGAAGGATGTTAGCAGGGATGTTTCTATCGAGACAGGGACAGTTCACAATCGGAAGGTCGAAATCGTCCCTATTATCGTACAGTTTAGTAGTAAGCCGTTCCTTTAGGTCATGTTGTAAGTAAAGATCAAGGACAGCGGCTGAAGTAGAAGAGTTCGTAGTTTCTTTGATTTCAAGCTCCGGAATAGATGTAGTCGGTCAGTAAATGTATTGTTATTTAAAGTTAGCATATCGTCAATTCATCTGAATGTGAAATTGAAGGACTTTGCTAGGTTTTTGTTTCCAGTCCTGATAAGCTCATCAATAAATTCAGCTTCGTATGAAAACAGAAACAAATCGGCCAGAAGAGGGACACATTTCTTTCCCATATGAAATGCCTATAGTCTACTGGAGAATCCTACACTTGTACAACCAAACTCAACAAAGATGGTGTCAACCAGGAACTCAATCATTCTCATAATTTCATCCTCAATAGATGTGCTGGCCTTTGATGTGCTTTGCAAAAAATATGCTCCTAAATAATTTCTAACCAAATATTTATATCGCCGTTTGCCTTTCTTCGAAAAGAAAGCCCTTTCAATAGGAGAAACCATGATATCAGTTTGGTATGAGGTATGTTAGAGTCTTGATAAAAGAAAACAATTTAAAAGAGGATTTTCAAGGTTGCTTCAAAGATATTTCAAATTCTTAAAAAATCTCAATCCATACCTGCATTTACTCGGCCTCTCACACTTATTCAAAATATTACACGGCCTCTCACACTTATTCAAAATGTTACACGGCCACTCACACTTATTCAAAATGTTACACGGCCACTCACACTTATTCAAAATGTTACACGGCCACTCACACTTATTCAAACATTTACACGACCACTCACACTTATACAAACGTTTACACCACCAATACTTTTACACGAGAACTTAATCTTACACGTACAATTGTACGTGCATTTACACGACCTTTCACAGTTGTTTATACGTTAACAGCTACTATCAAACGCATACCTGTACATCCGTTTTCACGCCCCTTTCACACTCAAATATGCGTTTACACGACATTTCACAGTAATTTGTTTACACGACCCTTTCACACTAAAAGATACGTAATTTATACCTGTTCAGACGTCGACACGACCCCCTTCCACTCAAATATACGTTTACACGACCCTTTAACAGTTAAAGATACATAACCTATATCTATACGTACGTTTCCACGTCCATTTCACACTCAAAAATATGTTTACACGACCCTTTCACACTTAAAGATACGTAGCTGTTACATGTTCGTAGGTTTGCACTGCCCTTTCGCGAGTAAAAGGTACGCTAACATCAACCCTCACACTTTGTAGGCTAAAGAATAGAAAATCATAATGTCAACGAAACTTAATGTATATTAAAGGTTAACTTTAGCTTAGAATATGCCCCCAAACGGCCATCATTTTTGTCTTACTGCATGTGCACGACTGTTCGTTAACGGGTCTTGCAGCGTTTTATCATTTGATGGCAGGGGAAACGATTCGCTAAAGTCCTATACGCATTTTGCGTCGTTTATTTTGCATTATAGATTTTATGTAGGTGGCGTAATCGTCGCTCACGCTGTGTACGTGTCTTAGTGAGCTGACAAATAGTCTGGGGCCTCGCCAGTACTAGCGATAAGACACAGAATAAAAAGTTCACATCGATTTCAAAGGTCGAAAAGACATCTAGCTTGACTTAATATGTATAGATACAAGAAACTATGCGTTCATCAGAAAAGAGTTTCTTTTAATGTAAGAGAATTTTTTCTTGAAATTCTGAAGTGGCGAGAGGAGAACGAGATTTACGATTGTCCTCCATTTTCGTCCATGGATGTTGTGTTGATAATTTTAAAGTTTATTTCGTCGTTAAAAATACGTGTACATTGTGTTAGAAATATTTTCCATCTTTACCAAAGTCTGTAATTTAGTGTCTGTGCATTAGCTAAGACGATAATGTCTTATTGAAAGAATAATAACTCCGAGTAAACTGCCATCTACCATGCACATCTCCCATGCCCTCAATAGCTAATTAGTAAACCGATATGGTCATCAGTCGCTCACTCATTATCCCAGAGAACAGTCAACTACTTACTGGGAAGTGATCACCTAGCGAACATGAAATCAATATTTGACATAAGGAATTAATGTCAACACATTTCATGATGATATTGGGATAAGACATCTAAGCTTATAAAAAGTCTGTGCTAAGGCCGGTTTTAGTCTGTACCCGCGGAGTATGATGTTACTATGTAGCTCGGTCTTTATTAAAGCTATATTGTTGTCATTACCACAGCGCAAATAGGCTCCAGTCGTTAAGACGAGGCCGAGCTCAGCGTTAAGTTGCCGCATTTTACATGCTTAATTAGAGGTTAATGATACGTTGGGTCGATGCCATTACGTTATCTATTCATAGGGCGGGAATCACTGAGATACATGTAGACTGATAACATCGTTATAGGGTGCACATTTATGTGAATGGAAATAATTGCGATATGGTATTGTGTTTGTTGTAATAATCTTTTAACGCGCTTCTCAGCGTTAAGTATAGTTTTCCATATCCACTACTTGTGTAGAGTAAGAGGTCTTATAGCCAAGATTTTGGGGCCACAAAGTACCAGCCTAATACATTATTATTACGGTCAGAATATTCTTATATTCAAGACGGTGAAAGCCAAAACGTACCCACCTAATATATTATTTCTACGAGATGTTATAATAATAATAATAATAATTTGAGGTTCTTATATACCGCCTTATCACAACCTAGATCGTAGGTCGTCTTAAAGCGGTTACCAGCTAATATCTTTCTCCATTTCCTGGGGGAGCATACAGCCGGTACTGTCTAACCACGTTCTCATTTACAGCTGAGCAGACTGGAACAAGCGGAGTAAAGTTTCTTGTTTACAACACAGTGACGTGACGTGACGTGACTCGAACCTGCAACTCTTCGGTCACGAGCCCGGCGTCCTACCACTGGACTACCGTGCCTCCCCTACAACGACAATGTTTGCTCCATTGTCTACAGTCACAATCAGATATATCCTAATGGCCAAATTGTGGGACTACAAATGGAAAATACATGGTATTCTTTATTTATCACAGTTACATACATACATTTAAAAACAAAAAGTAATAGGACTAACAAATCTTCAAGATCAAAGGAATAAAATCGAAATTACCATTTTCAAAAGAAAAGAGACCGCCTGTACAAAAACGTTCTAGTTACAGATTTGTTTAACAATGATATACAATTATAGAAGGGCAATAATTCAAGTTTTCCCTTCACTGGGTAATACCTTGAGACTCAAAACGTACGATTTAAACGGTAATATGATCATGATTTGTCTATTTCCTCGTACACGTACCCACCAATGGCAGGCCATGATGTAGGAAACAGCTCAATGTGACAACACGTCTACGTTGATACATTCAGATAATGTTGAGATCATTGCGATTGGTTTTTGTCTCCCAAGACGGCTTACTAACCGGCAATGGTTGTCATTTTTCTCATTATATTTTATTTAAAACCTCACGGGAACGGCTTCAGACGGATACAAATTAAAACGGAGAAAATCCCGATTTATCTAGGAGATAGTGAGTTTCTCCGCGCGTCGAATGACATTGATATAATGTAAGAGTGTTCTCCGTCAGGTAGCTACAGCCTTAGCCAGGCCATATATCTCCACACAACTATCATGCAGACGCACATCTCTTAACGAAATAAATGTTTTTGTAATACTTGGTTGTGTTCAATGGTAAAGCTTTACTCAGATGAAATATACATTGACGGAGAGGATGGTAACGTGTACTGTCTGTGATCGCCGCGGGAACCTCGTGGGTTAGGGTGTCGAAGATGTACAGGGGGAGGGGGCGGTGACATGGGAGGGGGAGACGGAAGGGCGGTAATCACTTTCTATAAAAAACTGATATTTATGGATGACTTGGGAGAACATTTTTTTTTGAGGTATAAATATAGGCTGGTGTGTTGCATGCAGAAAGACAAGGTGTGTTGTCGTAACAATCATTTACACACATATTTGTGTGTAGTTGGATCGATATATCGATCTTCATTTATCTATACATTGATCCGTAAAATAATAGATTAATATAGCTAATACCCTTAGAAGTTTTTTAATTTAATAATTTATAATAAAAAAGAATACCGAATTGTCAAAAAATCGAACCAAATATAAATAAAAACTAGGGTAACATAATATGAACAATGGAAATATTTACACGGACACCTTGAAAAAAGGTACAAGAATAAGACCAGATATTCCGGAAGGTTAAGCGTCTTCGGCTTCATCGACGACACTCGCCATGCTAATACAAGCTGACTAAAAAGCATCTAACATCATATCACACAAGGAAATAACAGGTTCATGATGGCGACCATAAAACTTTATTATAATCTTCATTAACTGGCATATCTGTAAACCACGTGCTGGACGTTTGTCAGTCAACTCTCGACATCTACATGTATCATGGATTCATGACATTCACAACAAGCTTGTGAGTACCGAATCAGCTGTAAACACAAGTTTCAAGTTTTATTCGAACTTTAGGCCATTGGCCCATCAGTATACAATACATATTATAAACAAATCATGGACAATGTACAGAGAATGAAGACAATCATATTCCATTATAATACCCTTAATTTGTTTGCCTCATAGATGAATTTTCCTAGTATACACAGTTCTTTAATATTATGGGCACTCAATAACTGAACGCCTTTGAACACGGATGGTTTTTTCCAATAATCGCATTTGATAAAACGTGATCTGAGATTTTGGAATTTAGAACAGATTAATAAAAAATGAAATTCGTCCTCTTCTTCAGAGGGGGAGTTACATTGTTTACAATATCTACGTTCTCTAGGTATATTATTATACCTTCTAACTTCTACAGCCAAAAAATGTGTAGATGTACGTATTCGAGTTAAACAAATGCGATATTTCAGTGGTATATTGGTACACAGTATGTTTGGGGAAGAAATGTTGGAGATTGGAGAATCGACAGTCTTCCTTATAAATTACACTGACTTGTTCCTTGTATGTCAAGTTGAACACATGGAATTGTTCCCTTTATGTAAACAGACGTCAGCTTGCAATCCCATTGAAGTTCGAAGGAATCCCCATGGTTGCTCATATATGACGTGTCTTTTCGATTTTTCGTCCGCGAAAAGACGCCAAGCGAACATTCGAAATAACGAAAAGACGTTAGTCAGTCGAACGAAAAGACAAACCCTAACCAAAAGAAACCAAAATAACACGAAGCAGTTTTCTAATTACAAAATCGTTGTTACACATTAGGAGTGAAGCATGCGTAGCACTAGAGGTAGTCGAAGTCGATATTCTTACATGTACGTGTTACATCGAATATATATCAAGGACATCTTTGGTTTTTTTGTTTGTCTTTGTCACCGCTTTGATGCCGAAAGGCGCCATTCGTTATTCAAAATGTTAGTGTAAGTAATGTTTCAAGTTGAAATCTTAAAAGAAAATCGCTGTTTCTAAGTCGGTTATAAAAGCATAAATGCTGTATTTAAGTCCCCCTGTTAACATGCGCAATAAAACAGGTTAGAACTCTTAATTAACGCTTCAAAATCGTAAATTCGGTATTTAATGTATAAAGAATACCCAGAGGAGGATTGTTGTAATTACTTTTCTACGTGTATTAGCAGAAAATATATTCAATAAAGAGAGTCATTTTATTAAACGGAATTCAATATTTACCCTGAATTGTCCAAACCTCTGTGGACATGAAAGTGTTAATGAACAAGAGATAATGGAAATGCTCTCGCGTGTTCAAAGATAAATTTTAGAACTAAGATTGCTAAATATTATACTTTAGTCTTCACACTACCAACATGCACTCTATCCTTAATTAAATATACTTCGGTTTTCTTCTTCTTGTGTCCATGATATAAGTTATACCGACTGAGAATATGGTACATGTATCAGATATTATTGACTATATACATGTATATGGAGCACATAGTAAGTAGTTACATGTAGGTAAGATGTTATTATAAAGTGTTAATAATTTGTTTTAATACCATTAAATAAAAAAAGAAGCCATTGTTTCTTCATATTCACATTTGAACAATCTACAGAACAAGTATAAATGTATTTCAGTTTTATTTTCTGGCCTGTCTCATCAAACCGGCTGTCAGACATATGTATTCTCTCGACAGATGCTTTGTTTACCGTAATATATTTCTATAACCTTTGATATGCCTCGCGGATCGGATTGATCATTTCGATACCGTTTGAACCTTTGCGGATTTGCTGTCTGAAATGACTAGCACGTGTCCTGGGCCCCGTCTAGCTCCCAGATGTGTTCCAGACCTACAGAGGAACGTAAACATGGCGTGACTTGGTAATGTACACACCAACACATCCGGCTACAATTAAGTACGAAACTAAACCCCAATAATGCGTGGGGACTGTCATCTGACAAGAGTATGGCAATGAACCATGTACTTCGATGTTCAAAAATAGATTTGCGGAAATCTGCATATACCGGGCATCTTTCATAGATGGTTACATATACGCAACCTTGCAGTAACATTCACGATATTATCGTCAAAAGAGATTCAACGAGATAAGTGTTCACGGACCGTTCTTACGAACCAATAAAAATGCGATACCCATGATACACCGACAGTTATCGTCATGTTCTCCCTGTAGAGGGCGCTCTCACGACATTTGTCGTGTACATTAAATATATCAACAAAACATCATATCAGTATCTGTGGTAGATATCTAGAGTTCAATAGCTCGCTGTTCAATGTAGATAACCGACTTATATTTCCATCGTTGATTTTCAAATTTGATGGAATTAAATAAAAACAATTAGGAACCAAATTCGTGCAATTTAAACCAAGCAGAAAAAACCTTTTTGGTACTGATCTAGAAAATCATTCTATTTTCAAAGTACTGCAAAACATAAATATCGGTACATGTACGATATTTAAACTTTTATTTATTTTACAACAGTTATGAAACAAGTTATTTCAACGTATATTAATCACTCTTGTTGGCCCGGATGTTAGCGCGCGGGGGTTCTTACATGTAATAGGTATACACATCGATGGCAATCGATACCGTTATATATGTATAATACAATCAATTAATCAATCAATCGATCAATCAATCAATCAGTAAATCAATCAATTAACAAATCAGTAATCAGTTCCGTTTATACATTTCTGTAAAAAAGATTTTGAAATGTAATGATAAAAATAAGATGAATTACATTAGAATACATAAAGTCAGATTTCAGGTCGCCACAATGAAAACATTCTTGAAATAGATAGGTAAATGAATATATAACATGAACTAATAAAAGCAAATGATCATACATGTTGTTACTTTCTTGTCAAAAGAATACTTGGCTGCGATGGAAATTCATTTGCCTTTTCTACGTAAAATACATTTGCATCCCTGGTGGGTGAACACTGCGTAGTCTTCTGCCTGATAAGGCGTCTGGAAATCTGTTCATGGGACAAATTAGTTAAGCACACACCAAGTTCTTCGTCACCTTCTTTGCAATAATGGATATCAACTCTTCGTTCTGACATGTAGATGTTTCATATTTTCATCAACCCCAACAGAAGGTGTTTATTGATATGTACAGTGTATTATACAATGTACATAAGGTTATTTATTCCATTAATTAAAACAATACATCGAAACCCCGGCTCAATCCGTATGTTTACGAGCCCTGATATCTATTGTGTATATATATGGGCATCGCCAACGAAGATTTAAAGACATGCTTTCATGTAACGTTTTGTGAAGCGGAGTGGTTGCCTTTTCGACGCAGTTGCATTAACAGAAATACATCTACATGGTGTAAGTTCACTTTACATGGCCACTGTCAAACCCGCTAAATGAACATACAGTACCAATCATTTTATAAGTATTTGCATTTGTTATGTAATTCACGTGCCAGCCCACTTCATAACACGGGGTATGTCGTTGCATGAATTGCTCATTTTTGGAGTAATCGTTTTATAGACAATACTGTACTTATATTATCAGGGACGAATTTATTGGATGATTGTAAGAATTGATTTAGAATATAAATACAATGACAGAACGATATTTCTATCTGCTGTCTTAGTCTACTTCGTGTGTGATAGCATGGGAGTTATACCATAATGACACTCGTGACATTGTTCATGTATGTTTCCTTCCTAAAAACTTAACAAGTATAGAAAGCCGTATGAACATTATAGATCAATAAAGGCCACGTTATTATGTACCATGACCAACAGACAAAATTAATCGCCCTGTTGTTAAATACAAAAGGAAATGGAAATAAAAAATGCACACCAAAAAATCTATTTTAACTCATTTAAATTTGTCATTCTATAAACTTATACTCTTATGTATCTACCTGTTAATTATATAAACAGAATAAACTGTAATAGGAGCGGGAAAATACACGGCCAGACCGAGATTCGAACCCGGGATCCTCCGAACTCTAGACGTAAACTTTACCAATTGAGCAAACGATCGCCCGAGCCCAGTTACGCTACATCCCTCCCTCCTTTACTAAATCTTCGTCCCCGAAGGCACAAATATTTACAAACCAGGTTCGGGTTTACCCTTGCCAAGCTTTCGCTCGGTACTTGAAACAAGGGTTGGTCATAGGCACTTAATGCAATAGGAGCGGACAAATTGCTTGACCAGACTAGGGTTCGAAACCTGGACCCTCCGAACTCTAGACGGACGCTCTACCAATTGAGCTACCTGGTCGCCGATGATCGGCCCAGTCCAGTTCCGCTACAAAACATACGTCTTGAAATTGGACTTTAATTGACCGGATTACCAATGAAGACATTGACCGATGGGTATGTTTGACTATTGCACTCCAGCATATATGATATGCATGCATATACCGAGTTGATTGGTTACATTTGCTATTACCAAATAAGGAAACGTGGCTAATCGAATGCGAGAGAGAATTTCACATCCATCATCGAGTACAGCTGAACCCCGGCGTATGTCGACATCGGTCTTCATCAGTGGAAATTAGGAAATATTACAGAAGTATTAATAATTAACCTCACCCCAGTATACCAGGACAACACGTATTGAACTAGTGGCTTCTGTGGTGCGGCTCGCAACGTAAACTGTTTATATATATATTGGTTGGCACACAATACATATGTACCGCAATTATCGGGCAAAAGGCCGGGATATCGGTCGTATAACGTTTATATTAATGGCGATGTGTTTATATATAAGTAACACTATCATAATCCAATGTAATATTTATGGACTGCTTTTTCCTGTTTCCTTTATATATAACATTAACACCTGACTAATGTGCCAATGTGATATAGGTTGTGTATATTGTTTATAATTTATCACGTATGTGTATCGAGTAATATTCACTGATCATTTTCTATAATCCATTGTGCTGTTTATATGATAAAACTCCCAGATATTACATTAACGATCTCGGTATATATTGCTATATAAGCTTAGCATTAATGTCCACAGACCATTTATTGGGACTTCCGTGCCGTGGTCATTCTTAGGGATCTGCTATCTTAAAAGGGCAATAAATCAGACACATCCTCACGCGGGAGGCGACCAGTGGTAAGTGGCTCTATGCTAAGCCTCTTATTGACCAAGTGATCTGATTGGTATTCCCGCTCCTGCGTATCTCCAATAATTGCTGTCAATTGACTATCTTTGTCCGAGTGTTGACCAATGACCTTATTGGTAGGATTTTATATTAGGGAAGCATACAAAATGTCGCCGGATGTCGTTAACTTGATATCCTGTACATAATTTGATGTTTGTGGTACATCATTCTAATATTCTGCCCCCTCCCAAATCCCCGATGTTTTTGGTAGTATATACACGCACTTATCTAATTTTGTTATCTCCCTTGGATTTTATTATCTGACAAAATAGTTTCGTGTACGGAAACACTTATCAATATTTAGTTCGGTCAGTGTCGACGACATACTGCACGTCAACTCTCTATCAATACACGTGAAATAGCCGACCAGTCCGGTGCTGTCCGCCTTATACAGTGTACTGCCGTATATGATGGCTTGGCACTGCCAACACTTTGCGCTGTACGGGTCACTGTAAATAATTTACAGAATCTGATAAAACTTAATTTGTAGTGTTTGGCAACAATTTTGTCTTCAATTTATATACATCGTTTACCAACAATCATGTAAAATTGCATAACTATCTAAGCATGCGTTATAATGTACAATTACAATTTTTGATATTTTTTTCAAAATCGATTATCTTAAAGACTATTTCTTTAGAAAAACTACAACAATTAAATTGACATATTTTCCAAGTTCGCTCTTTTGAAAACATACAAAAATTGATAAACACTCTTGGAAGACAAAGTCGGATGGCAAGTCGTAACAATGGGGAAAAGCACATGGTACTAAATTGGGGAAGCAGTACGAAAGGGCATGGTAGTACATTATACCACGGTACAAAGTCGTACATGTGTACAAAAAGGAAAAAGTGACACACTACCAAAGGGTAAAGTCATACATTGTTCTAAGGGGAAAGGTCGTACGTAGCAAGGGAAACCGTCGGTATTATTAAAAAGGGATTATTTGCAGTTTGTAGGTAGAACTTGGTCATACAGTATATTTTCTGTCATTTATCATGATATTTTCAGCCGTTTTGAAAGAAATATAACGAAAATGGCAAGATTTAAATTACTGGAGAAAAAGTGCTTGTGTTGAAAATGATACCAAAGATGATGTAACAACTACAATTGTAAGCGAGTAGATGATAACAGTGCCGTTTTCCGGTTTGTCGCCAAAGCCGCATTTTAACGCAATATAAACAATAAAACATTAAAAAAGACATTTAACATAGTACAATTGTAGCAGTCACAATTAATATGTACGGCATGTCAACAGGTACAGAAAACGAGGCATTAAAATGTCGCTTAATTTGATTTCACGTATGGCTATCTTTTTCTGAAAGACAAATTAACGCAATTTTTCATAGAACGTACGGTACGAGCGGGCCTGTATTATGTTAATGCGGAGTATATAGCTGTCACTTGTTATGCGATACTTCCGGTGCTCGTTGCAAACTGAATTTATAAGTGCTCTATAGTGACAATGGTAAATAAAAGTCGGACATTCGACAGCAATCATTGTAAATTGACCACAACGGTGAAGTTTGACAGAAGTAGTCTCTACAAGACATAGTCGGGCGTTGGACAGACGTCACTGTTGAATGACAGTCGGACGTTTGACAGAAATATTTTTTGTATGACACAGTCGGATGTTCGACAGAAATTATTTGTGTATGACACAGTCGAATGTTCGACAGAAATCATTTCTGTATTACACAGTCGAGCGTTCAAAAGAAATCATTTTTATATGACAGTCGGTCGCCAGACAAATGACATTTTTGTATGACAGTTGGACGTTGGACAGGCGTATTTTTGTATGACACAGTCGGACGTTAGACAGACCTCAGTGTTGTATGACGCTGTCGGACATTACTATTTGGTTATCAGAAGTCACGTGTTGATTTATTCAGTCGGCCCTGGTCAATGGTATATAATGTTCGGAGCAGGTGTTTTTGACCCGACATCATAATACAAGCCAGCGCGCAATATTTGATCCGAGTCTCCCTCCCACAGGAGGGGTGGGCCCTGCTCCCTGTGGTAGAGCAGTAGGAACCGTCTCTGTCAGCCTCCAAACCAAACATCGCACGAGAGCGCGCGGGATCAATACATGCTGCTACGTACATGCTTAATGTGACCACTCATTAACAAGAGCCAGCTAGTTTTGCCAAACTCACTCCAAGTATGTGTTGTCACTGTTTTTGAATAATTTGTCGCTTTGCAGTTGCTATCGTCTAGAGCAACAAATACGACGGTAATTTTAAACTAGATTGTAATGGTTTAATATTGTAATGAAATTCCTAACTCGAAGATTATGGCACTCCACGAGGAGATAAATGTACATGTACGTGGTAGTGACTCTCCGTAGTCCGTCTTCCTATCACCCAGCGTGTCTCTATACTCCTATCTCTCTACCTGCATTTTTATGACGTTTGTCGATCTAAAGTCCATCCGCCTCTGAGAGCGTCGTCATACAGGAATCATTCAGTTATATAATATATATATATATATATCTATCATCTATACATTTTATATTGTCTATAAATCCCCGCCTCGGCTCCAGCTCAGCGAGATGAAGTCACCTGGCGCTCTATCGCCTGATGGCCCAAACCTTACCACAGATGGCAATGCGCTGTACCGCGCTAGTCCAGCTTTAACGCATTAATATTGAAAGAATGCTTTTCGCTTAATTTCTTACAGGTTCTACTCCGGTAAGGATGTTTGTGAATTTGAAACACTAGTGACTCCGCGTCCCGTGAAAGACTGTGTGTGGTAACTCTCTGGCCGCATGGCTGAGGGTGTTGTGGCTACACTATTAGCGAGATCAACAGCATACCTTAGCGCAATCCTCGGAGAGCGTCTATACCACTGACGGAGACCCACCTTGGGGAGTAGGGCAACTTTTTTTGTGGGATCTTTGTCATTGAGAGTCTTGTGTCGCGGAGAGTCTTGTGTCCATGGGATTGTTTGTGTCGTCCGGAGAGTAGTGTCTTCAGGAAAATTATAACTATGGGATTTGGATTCAGGTGCCTCTCGGAAATAGCCTGAAGGCAGTCCACGGAGAATAGGTGTTGTGACGTTTTGGCTTGCTTTGAAAACATATTTTTGGATATAATACGTCACAGGAAAAATTGTGTTCATTCATCATGCTGTTCTACCACCATTTCTGGATAGCTGGATTCTCAGGTAAGTTATTGTAAATTTTATTATATATTTATCAACTGTAGAAAAAAAATTGATGCCATAATTTGATAAATGAAGGTAGACACGGGCCCTACAGAGATGATGATCGACCGGCAGATCGCTGGGTGTACATTCTTATGTAACTGTACATTTATTGGTTGCGTTTTACCTTACACGTGTGTTTTACTGGCGGTCTATCGTGATTTACACACAGTTCGATAACATCTTTATTACACTGTTGTACCTTTCCCCTGGGAAACATGATTTACTGCGCTTCATCATGCTATTACAATATAATTACGTTGGTGATTTTTGTCCGTAAATCATCAATGCAGGGGCAATCCACATGCACGTGATGAAAGAAGATGATATAGTGTCCTCTGGTAAAGACGCCGTCTACTTACAGGTGCAGCATTGGTTTAGGTACCGTATTCTTACAGGTGTAAACTTTGGAAATGGTGCTGTCTATACCTACAGGTGTTACCTTTTTATAGGTACTGTCCACTTACAGGTATTTAAGTATAGGTGCCGTTTTTACAGGTGTACACATGTGGGTAAGAACAAATGGTTTCAGGTTAAATTAGGTTGCATAATTTGATATGATATTTCTCTATTTTAACAATTTTACGCTAGAGATATGATAATACAATAAAAATATATGTCATCATAAGATACAATTCTGAGAATTTACTGTCTGAGTTAACGTGTCTCATGTGTCGAAATCGCCCGAAAGTTTTAATTATTTTGGTAAAAAAGACACGATTTTTTATGTATGTATTGAAACATATGACAATTTTAAACCGCTAAGTAACTATACATAACCCATCTGTTACCAAAACATCTTCAATGGTTCCCTTGCGTCACTGGGTCCGTTGACATTTGTACATTTGTATATAGATGGTTGAATGAATTATTTTCACTTTTATCAGCCAAGAAAAAAAAAAGATTTAAAAAAAAACAATCTAACAATATAAAGAGTAATAAGTATCCTTTATTAAAATCATATTAATTTTGCGTGGAACGCCACTAAATTATCATAGAAAGATCGGCTCTGATTGTAGATACGTCCTATACCATTATGTTCTGCAAGCAAAAAAAGAAACACTCCCTCCCCAATATATACCAATGTATGTGATATTTGCAGACATTTATAATTAGAGCGCAATTACTTTCCTAACATCTAAAGATGATATCACATTAAAACCAATTCTAAAATGCGTCATGTACGTACCTAGTACCTATAGCTAGTGTGATATGTCAAACCTGGGCATTCTTGCCATGTAATTAAACATCTTTATGTCTCAGGAAATTTAGTGCTTTTATTATAACAAAAAGTCATAATTGTTCATAAGATTTTAATAGCTTGTCATATATTCCTTCATGAAAAGCGTCTCACCCCAGGATCATTTGGAGGATATTTCAGCTCGATTGTGTAATAAATATTCTCCCATGCATATAAAACTTCCAGATTGACGATAAGCGCTCCAGAGATGGTGTTTTACACGCCTCTTAAACAAGAAATCGACAGTAGTTGTATTACGTCTGTTTTGAGAGATTATCATGTTTTGAGAGGTCACATTATATCTAAGATGGCGTAACAGGATTACGAGCGCGTGAAGACAGAGTGAGCCCTGTACTAGAATTAATGACTAATATTGAACATCTTCTCTTGTTATTGTTTAAGGATAACTAATGAAATAAAAAAAATCTAAATTGTTTTCAAATGAGGTTTTAAAGGACGAGCTTCCAATGTATGTTAAAACTGTAATCAACAAGGCGGTATTAGATAAAACGAAAGGTTTGGCATGGAAAGAAAATGTCTGAAGTTGTACTTGTATGCAAGATAGACGAGTTTGGTATATACGGTAAGTACAAATGCTCCGATAATAACACACATTACTACTCGTATTTCCGGATCATTTTACAACATCCCGCCTCTACGATTAGTTTGTTTGTCTAACTTCCGTCTCAAGTGGGGATTGACACTGCCGTACTAATCATCATTTTAAACATCTCCGAAAATTGATATTGTTTAGTTTCGAAATCTATATTAGATTGTGTATGAGCCATTCTACCAAAAAGTGTCAATTTGAGTCCATTTAATTTTTAAAAACGAATATGAATAAATGTAACATATTTTAGTTTCTGTTGTTGGGCAAGTATCTTAAATCAATATATCAAAGTCAGAACATCTAAAAAAATATTGTGTTTGGTTGTCGTTGCAACTGTTTCTTAAAAGTATGTCCCTCCTGTTACAGACATTGTTTTTGTCGTAAACTATTGTTTTGAAGACAA
>JAUMHH010171226.1:0-16168 GCA_032359455.1 Chlamys rubida | reverse complement strand
TGACAAGGGGATTCCCATAAAAAGTAGTTCCGGCTAGTAGGTAAATACAACATTCCGTATTGCACATGTGCAATACAAAACGTTGTATTTCATGGTCTGAAAATTGCTTGTATTACTATAACAAGATTCAACAGGTATGTGATAAAAAGCATTATCAAAAACATTGACCTTCATATTTCACAAGGAAATACATATAGTAGACTTTCCAATGGGATCATGATGGCAACCATTTAACTTGCCCGTAGTCTTCACGGGCCTGCGTCTCCCGAAACATTGGGATGTACGTTTGTCTATCTGCATAAGATAGCCATCATGGAAATTGTAATATCCGTAGCAATCCTATGAGTGTTGAAGCATCTGCGACATTCTAACACTGTAGGTTGGGGAAGTAGGGGTTTTCTTATCAAAACAGTGATACAAAGTGTAATGCACGATCATACTGTTTCATAACCCCTGGGGCTGAAGTTTAACGATATGTGGAATATCACATAATGGATGGCGAAAGCTGTAATCAGCAAACCTTTAAAAATCGTTTTTCGGAAATTATCATGGATTTTAGTTTATTTCTCTATGGTGGCATTGAAATGTCATTATGTTCTCGTCTCTCCTGTTTCAATGTCGAGATATAAGATTACGTAATTCCAAAACATTATGTAATGTTTTGTCTTAACTCTTTTTGTGTCGGAGAGACGGTAGGAGGACGATGATTTATCTTCTCCTGCTCATATAATAAGCGAGCAGTGTTACATTGTTAATTCGATATTTACATGTACCTGAGGTGTACTAGGAGTCATGGCCTCTGTCGTCTTGAATAATGGTTCTCCAAATCTCTTTGAATATATTGCGTTTATGATGTTTCAAAATAAAAAATTGTTCAAAATATATTGATGTAAACTATTAAAGTATGTTTGTGTCCGTACAAGCACCTAGTATATTAGTTCAGAACCGTGGGAAATTAAATTGCAATTAACGTTAGAATACTCGGATCCGCCATCGTGTCACATACTTATTCAGCTGAAAATTCCTCACTAATAAGTAAAAAACATCATACTGGTAACACATCATGTCATCTTGCTGTAAAATCGTTTTCTGTATCGATTCGATAATAACGTTATCACGCGCATTTATTAGTGTCACGCACAGCGTTTATCAGCTGATGACTTTATGATTGTCACTATGGAAACCAGTCAGAATCTGAATATGTTTAGCACATTCTGATACACAGATAACGATTTATTGCTTTCTTATATGATACTTATGAAATACATGTGAAATACCGTAATGGCGATGAGAGTACCAGTAGACATCATCTGATACAGATTTCACAAAGATGACAACAGTATTTGTTAATTCTTTACATTATTCAAGCAAAATAAATCGTTTTACTTTGAGGAAATCACATAGGAAATTACGCCTAGCATATTTTGATAGGTATTTTGAAGATCAGTTGAAACATAAATCAATGTGCAATAACTCATGTAGGTACATGTAGCTAGAAGGAAACTGGAACTTATTTTGAAAAGTTTAAATGAAATACAAGTTTAGAAACAAACTATCAACTCTTAACAAAAGATAAAATGTGTAATGTTATAAAATTATTTTACAGCTATCTTTTCACCTTTTGCTGTATTTTTTTTATATCTTTCGCAACGCATTGGAAGCGAATTTTCTTTGTTTTGTGCTTCGGTTCCAATAATGAACCCTAAATTGAGGGAAACGTGCAGTAAATGCTTGCTTTGTTTTTCACATTGACTATCTAAACTGTTTCATAGTTTCTTCCTTATTTCGAACTACTAGTGAGTATTTACACGGTTGTTGACTCTACTGGTGGATTATCAGTCTCAGTAACCTTTAATCTAAACATATTCTGGTATGGTTTGCATAAAATACTAAATACGTCCAGAAACAGAATCAAATTCCGAACACATGTAGACCGCCATGATTATACAGTAAGTTAAAAACAAACGTAAACACGACACATTTTAGTTTCCGGATTGAATCATTTGTTTTAATTATTTATTTTTATTTAGTTCCTTGTCGTTGAAATGTGAATGCATACGTTATACATGTATATGCTTAAACTATGGTGATCAATGGCTAATAAATATGCAAGACCACACGCTTGTGTATTTCTTACGGGTCAGAAAGCATGAGTTTATTGCGCGGACGAATATATACGTCCGCGCAATAAATGATTGCTTTCTGATTCGTTAGATATAGTAACATAATAGCATGACTTCGGAATTACAAGACGTTAAGACAATGTCCAGAGCCAAGTCTTTGCCATCAGCAGCTTCGCTGGATATTACAACCATGTGGATTTGGTGTTAAATGTTCTAATCCATATGTCCTCAACTAAGAGTACTCTCGCTGTAACACCGCTACATGTACACTCTAGCATCATTGTCCGGATGGCCAAAAATGCCTAATGATATTTTGTCTGCCTTAAATAGAATGTCTCTCACATGTTCCTCGAACCGTTTCTTCAATGAGCGTTCTGTCTCAACCATATATACAATTATGTGACATTTTGACATTGCCTACATACAAAACCGTAGATAATAGTCTGTCAGTACACTTACAACACTCCACTCGGCTGCAATTCTCAGTCCTGGTAGTGTTACTAACCGGAACATGAATTATCGTTCGAGACACAAAGCAACAACAATCACTTCTAACGCCCTCATTGGCAATTTTTTCTCATGCAATTTACAAACACATCACTCAAATTGTTTCCTCTTCTAAACCAAACTAAGGCGTTGGATTTCTATAGCAAATGGTGCTACCTGAGTATACGGGAAATATTGGACACATGTTTGAAAACGTAACGATCATACATAATGTAGGTAATTTACCTAATAGTCCTTTCCGGGTCCTATTTTCAAGAAGATCTCATCTCTAATTTTACTTTTTAAAGGAAAACCATTGCAAGAACCAGCTCAAAAATGAGAAATGAAACAAAACCTTATTCCTCCTTAATGAAAAAAAAGTACCTGTAGTAATTTTTCAAACAAATTTGAAAACAGGTTACTATCCTTTTGGAGCTTGCGCGATACACATATTCAGTTATTTAGAAGACTGAATTCGATTCATTTTTGCAGTGATAACATGTTTAAATCAACATATGTTTTTTGGTAATATTATATGATGATATTTAAATCTATGAAATTAAAATACGGTTTCGTTATTTTTATTACCCTTCAGTAACTCCATGTCCTCAACCAAGACCAAAAATAAATTAAGGTAATATGGAATAGCTTTGCCCCTCCTCCTGGTGGGAAATGATCGTAAGGAATAGGGTATGCGGTAT
This sequence comes from Chlamys rubida, assembly GCA_032359455.1. NCBI lineage: Eukaryota > Metazoa > Mollusca > Bivalvia > Pectinida > Pectinidae > Chlamys > Chlamys rubida. The sequence continues at coordinate 12,858 of JAUMHH010171226.1, read as the reverse complement.
CTCAAAAACCCTTCTATCGCTTGGCCTCACACGATTCTGATGTTTTCAAACACAACAAGAGCATACCAAAGTGTCAACTGAACCATAATTCGAACTCAAAATCGATAAACAAAGGTAAAATGTACACTGTGACCCGTGAAATGGTACAAGGATAATAGGATCATGTGTTCCAGAAGGGTAAGCGTTTTCTGCTTCCTTGACGACACCCGCCATGTAAATCTAGGTCAAATCCTAGATTTGTAACATCTTCACATTAAAAATTCGGGTAGTGAAAAGAAAACCACAATGCTCACAGTTGAACATAATGGCAAACATTGATCTTCATGAAGCACAAATAATATTTTATTTCCATATGAGATCACGATGACGACAATAACACGTGTTCATAGTCTTCCATCAACCTGCATCTTTGGAGACATATTGTTGTAACTTTGTTCGTTAGCAGTCGACATTTATCACGGAAGTCATACTATTCTGAGAAAGCTCTTGAATACTGAATCGTAAACACCGAAGCAAGGGGAACATGGATGTTACTATCGATAAAGGGAAAGTTCACGATAGGAAAATTTTAAATCTTCCCGCTTATCGTACAGCTTAGTAATAAAACATGCATGTTATAAGCAAAGATAGAAGGAAGCATTTGAAGGAGAAGAGTATGTAGTATTCTTTATTTCAAGCCCAGGAGGGTATATACGATCAATGTGGTCAATAAAGCTACACGAATAAAGATGTTGTCTTTGTTTTTCATTTTTCATTAACACTTTATTCTAACAATGGAAAGTGTTTGAATTAGTCATGGTGCACAACAAGATTAAGAGTTTTACAAAATGCGAATATTGTAAAATATGTACCGTTGCCTAAGTATCACTGGCTGCAACAAATACTAGGTAGTGCAATATGTACAAACACTTACTAACGCTGCCTTAAACGCAGGTCATTTCATCAGAGGGTGTCCTTGATTTCAAGTTTATGAGGGGATATACGATCGACGTTGTCAATACATATCTTGCTGTCTATGGAAAGCACATAGTCAATATATCTGACAGAAAACGAGAGGATCATAGTTGTTAACCTATAGGAATGCGTGAATGCGTACAGACTGCAGGAAAATCCACTGAACTCAACGAAGACCTTACCAATGCAAATACATTTACTGTACAGATACTATGATTTTATCGGCCCCGTTTGATTTGATGAAAACATAACTCTACTTCAAATCAATATAAAAAATCTTAAACGGATGTAAGAAACTTGTGACAAGTACGGTACGCGAGACACTTTATTGAAAGGTAATAACCAGTCTGTCACATTATGCAGACAGGAAATAACACGTCTTAGCTATGCTATAACGGCTGAAATATCGATCATGAACAGGCAATATGTATGTATATCCTAGCCAATCTTCTGTGTGATTTAATACGTCACGTATTATATATAATTAATGGAAATGGGACATATATCGTCAATGATCCTAATTAAAAACGAAGTACTTCACGCGGATATTCTATCAGAAGCAGGCTACCAAATCAATTACAATTTTACATTGACGTTCATTTAAGATATTATCGTACATCTGCAGTTAGTGAAATTGTACCTAAGTGACGCTTGGTTTCAATTAAAGGAAAACTAATGCTACATTTCCAATTACACTTTGCCGAAAGAGAATTTTTTTTTCATTTTTATCGCCTCAGTTGACTATACTAAACATTACTGTAAACCGCAAAATTTACGCTGCAGTTTAATTTCCGCCCTCTGTAATGAGGGCAAATTTGTCATTACATCGAACAATTTCAAACAACTTAATATTCATAGTAATTAAATGTGAAGGTCAAATTAAATATTGGGCGATAATTGATTTTACCACCAACAGGTATACAGTATATTGACACATATAACCATTATTTTAGGAACCATTGAACATTTGTTTACGTTACCATTCAAAGTAAAATACGTAAATAAAAAAGCACGTTATTAAACGAAAACAAATCTGCAACTCAGATTTGTGAAAAATGAAATTGATCTTTTCATGGATATTTGAGCATGTATTGTATTCACCAAACTCAACACTGGGCATATCCATTGAGCTAATCGGGTGTTGATTTCGAATACACTTGCCTGTCACCGAGACGTCGGGGGTTCGACTGTCCGATAGGACGTGAAAAGGTTTGCCCGACCACGTGGGTTTTTCCAGATACTCTGGTTTCCTTCAACATTAAAAACCCCTTCGTGCGTCCATCTGGACAATACAGAGTAATTTACATCAGTTGAAAAGAAATTACTTTATTAAGTTGTTAATTATTTTACAGTAATATCCATATTGGCAAGTAGTAAACGTATCACCCTACACAACACAGGGAAACAGTTATATCGCTTTTATCTTCCTGCTATTTAAATCGTGTCCTTTTGTTACTGTAAAGGATCAATTTAGAATGAAGTGATGGCCTCGTCATGCTATACATTCTTGTTTTCAAATATGTATATGACAGTAGAGAGCAGTTGTTATAGTCTCATTATTATTTCTATTCAGTTTAAAACTGATAAATTTGTAAAACACGGAACTAAAATGTTTAAATTATTTGACATCCGGATACATGTTTCATTGTTTCCTCTTTGTGTTAGTTCTAAATCGATTGGTTGGTACAGTATGATTCTATTAACTCCACTGATTGTCACAATGAAATATAGACCATCGCTGCATTATAAAGTATATTAGATAGGCAGGCCACGTACCACCAGCTATCAGTTACAAAAGCTGATGTTGTTATTGAAACCTGTGCAATATAAATACGTGATAAATAACGTTTAATTTTTCATGTCATTTAGAATCATTTCAATTCAAAGTGGTGTAATGAATTAGCTGTCATTGAAAACTCAACGCATCGCATAGGGTTACAATAATACGGCTACCTGTGTACCTTATTGTTATTATTCAAATTAGACATTTGTATTGCTATTATGTAATTCACTATACTACCCTATGACGCCTAATAGAACAAAATTGTTAAGGGCAGGGCGTGTAGATTGTAGCTATCGGTCTCACATTTGCAATCATCTTAACATGATTGTGGAGATTGTTTCCCAATTATATGTAATCTGATGATGTTTGCCCGATATTAACGCAGATCAATTCGCAATAAAATGTATTCTGAATGACAAACTGATATTTTACCCTATGGTTCTGACTTAATTAATGAATTGTCTAACATGTAACGATTGCATTGTTCCTACAAAAGGCAGCCTGTTTCAAAGGTCAGTCTATTGACCAACGCTGAAAACACCACTAATTAGCCTGTTATCACTGATACCTTCGTGTCTGTGGAAGATATAATTATTATATATATATATTGGAATTGTGTAAAAAATTTTATTATTTTTCCGTATCAGCATTCCATCCTACACGGCAAGACAATTGTAACAAATTATTTCTACTACAGAGCTTGTTCCCGGCTTGTTTTCTAGTTATTTTGTTCTTTTGTATAGTTGCGCCCTGTTTGCAATACATTACTTATCATCTGATCCCTCTAAATATGTCACTTTATTGTTTATTAAACTTCTTCACTACGTCTTCGATCAGTGGTGATTTACAAACTTTCCCGGATTCGAGACGATATGATGTGTGTACCATTAATGTTGCTTGTGTTATATTTCGTGACGTCATTACTGTTTTTACGTTAAAATCGCAACGTTGGAGATAATCGGTCGATGTAGACTGTGTAGTTTTTCAATCTATTGATCATTTGCCCAAATTTTGAAGAACACGTTTGAAATTTAAGTACCTCATTCTCGTAAAATTCTAGTCAATATTAATTAACAACATACATGCATGTATCTATGAGGTTTCTAATCAGAGTTAATGTGCTCGAATTCCCGAAAGTTGCCAAATTACAATTTTTAAAGTAGAATATATGGATCTCATTGTGACGAATGATGATATATTACAAAAAAACCAAATCAATTTGACATAATTTCACATAATCAACTTCAAATTCTACATGAAAACAATAACTCACTTACGAGCAAATCTATCATCATCAATATACCTTTATCCTCAAAAAACATAGAGAATACCGAAGAGTCAAATAAAAAATAATTTGAACTCAAAATTGATTTAACTATAGGGCGAAAAATTAACAAATGAAAAAAAGATACTAGAAAACTTTAAAAATGCAAGATGCTTGAGTGTCATTGCAGCATGTAATTGACACGATTTATATTGATTTGTCTGCATTGTCGGCAATCAGCTAGCTGGTCAAATGAAAATATACCCTTGTAATCGCATTGGCTTAGACAGTTGTCGTGTAAGAGACTAGAAGCACTGCATACTGAAACAAGCCAAGTGTTTTGTGTTTTGTGTTTTGGGGGATATTGCAAATAAACATCTTTGCATTTTTAAATGCCTATATTAAAAACAATGTGTAAATCTCCTGTAAGAATACATCAGAAATGCAAATGCATTTAAACAGGCAGAGATGTTCACAACTAATCGCAAAAATGACTTAAGATTGTTTGGAAATATCAGGTATCGATATATATATATGTACCGCCTAAGAGCCCAAGATGAGAGAAAGTGCAAGCGGGATATAGTCTTCAGTGTTTTGTTTTAATTTTATTTCGACGGCCACATGGACGTTTGTATATTTGTATAACTCTAATGTGTTGCTATAGTAATAAATCTGTCGAGACTGTAGATGTGATATTGACAAGGGTACTGTTTAAAGAGCTGTTCGATATGATTATGGATCAAGACATTGCAGACATTGAAGAGTTTGACTTTGAGCCATCATTTAAACTGACACATAAGAAATCTGATCAGTAAAATAGAAAAGATATGAAATATTTAAATAATGTATTATTTCTACTGATATGTTATCATCAGAATAATTTCAGAATGCAAAAAGGGAACAATTGTGCACATGTGAAAGGAAAAAAACAGAATTGTCTAGACGATTGGCCAGTTTTTATTTGTTTATTTTGTTATTGTGTAAAATAAACATGATCAAGAATAAACCAGATCAATTGTATTCCTGTATCTGAACATATCCATCCTGTCACATTAAAAACGTTTTTTAGAAAAAATATTGATAAGGTATCAGTAGGTTATTAATAGGATAAAAATACCAACAAAACATACAAAGTATGTCTTATGCTTTATAATCAGCAGTGCTATATGTGAGTAATTCCCGAGGCGTCAAAAGTCGGAAGCAATTACAACGCTACAAACTGTATAACGCTTAGAAGTAATAAGAATCCTCGAGCCAAAGATATAATTATAGTCATTCATTCAATTAGTTTTGACAGTGATAGTTACCCAGTTTTGATGAATGCGGTCTTATATCATTAAGAATTGTGTTTGTTTGTGTTGTGTTGTGGTTTTTCTATGTACATGGGTTCTGAAAAGTATTATTATAACTACACGGATATGGATCCGGAAACATATAAATATTCCCCGGGATACGGATATCCTTGATCCGGACCAGGATGTAAAGGAGTGCATGTAGCTAATGATCGCCATCAACAATTTTCTGACTTCATCAAAAGCAGCATGAAATAATTAGTAAAGGAAAGTAACTTTCATTTGAACATGAATAAAAAATAACATCAGCGGCATAAAACCTGTTATGTTAGTGACATTTGAATATCGAACTAGCCCAATATTGGGCCAGTCCAACGTTGGGTCAGTCCAATAATGGGCTAGCCCAATATTGAATAAGTAACCAACTTCACGTTTGTTACCGTTATGCCCCACTTGGTATAAATCTTTAATTCGATTAGTTGGCAAAACACAACTTCATATACCAGAAAGATTAGAGACGAAAAACTTCTCTATAGTAATTAATGTATTTAATGTGAGAAAATGTTTAGATATAATTAAACAAAGCCGTTTTGGCCTCAATTATAAGTATTGGTTTTTCTTTTAAAACAACAAAATTTATGTTCTTTTGTCGTGTTAGCAACTTGAAACTTTGAGATAATAAATCAAAACTTCTTCTTATTTACATAAAATTTCGACTTAATAACTCAAAATATCTAAACATTAACTCGATATTTCGACTGATGAACTCGCAAGTTTAAGTTAATACCGCGAAATTTTGAGGTTACTAGAAAGTTCGACTACATGACGTGAAATAATAACTTATGCTCTTCCGTGATATAAGCTATATTCGCCATAATGATTTTTTTTAATACTTTTTTATCTATTCAACGACATAAAATGTAATTCAAAGTACTTTTATGTCCACTTCCGTTTTCACTTTACCACCAGCTGTTATCACGCCTGGATGTCATAGGCTCTGTTCGTTACATCATTATTATATGTACAAGCACGCATGTGTCCTCTCTCGACAAAGATAATTCAACCTAGACAAGTTTCGCCTGTTTATATATCCAATAAGGAGAAGGACCTGGAAGAGCATTTCAAGTACATGGTTTCTAGTTTCTAGGATATTACCTGCACACGCATCTCAAAATTATATCATTTAAAACCAAATGAAAAATGTCAAGAAATCGTCGACTTGGTAGACTGTTCTCTTTCGATTGCTTGTTCATGATCACAGATGATGAACAAAATCTGTTGTCTGTTGTGTTTCTGATAACATATCTATGAACTCTTACGGAAAAGCGACAGAAAATTCAAGATTGCAAACTCAGTTTTAACTGAAGCTTTATTGTTGGCACGAAAGTTGCCAATATGTCTCTTGCATAAATTATAAAAATTTACAAACAAAAATAATACTAAATTATATTTTAACACAATTTAAAGGAGTTTGTTTAATATGATTTAGTATTTCGTACATAGAACCACCGCATTCAAAACAAATTCAAATAAAAAAGAAAACATGTTTTACATTAAATTTGTGCATTTGTATATATTTTTTGGGAAGGAGTTTTTCTCTTTTCCGGTTTTATTTTCAATGTGTTTTCATCAAATATATATCAGTGTTGGGTATCTATAACTTGGCCATCCAAACACTTAGTCATAGTTAAAAAGTAATCAATCAAATAGATGCAGGCCTTCAAGTGTTTCCCGAGTCTTGTTTGAAGCTTCTATGAGTACGGATATGCCTTGCGTTCAATGTAAAGTTAAACTGTGGATGATCTTTGAATTTTTAAGGATTGCTTACATGTACTTGTACTCGGGCTCTGTCAAACATTAAATAAAAAGTGAAGCCTTTCAACTGTCGGTAAATTTTGCCAATATAAAGGATGTAAAGTGTTGTGGTCAGAGTGTGTTAACTTACGAGTGGTACGAGGATCAATACAGGCAATCCATACCTCCTGTTTCTGGCGTGGGTCATCTTACCTCTAAACCGGCTGTGACCGACCGAACCGTTTATGAAATTACATCTTTTAATATCGAAACGAGGTCATTTGATATTGATTAATACACGGGGTGTTGTCATAAAAGGTAGAAAAAAGTGATTTAAGACAAGGTACTTTTATATTACAAATACCATCTACATACTGTACTTTGAACCGATATTTGAATATCTTTGATGATAGTTTTTTGTAATGATGTTATGTAAAACATTTAGATTAAAACCTACATACAGGTATACAGGTATACAGGTATTTAATCTCAGATGGTAATTAAAAGAAACTTTGAAATACAAAATATTAATATCTTTATGTTGCCATTAGTATCAATGCCCAAGTGCTACAACTTACTGGTTCTGATTTGGTTTTACTGGATGCTAATTTAAGGGCTTACTTCGTGTGTGTAATGAATGCGTTCGTACTGCAGGCGGTATGTTTGCGTTATCACCTCCTTGCAATAAGGACCTGATGCCGACCTATGAGTGATATCTTGCTGAAGGCATCCAGCACCCGGTCATATTATATTGATAACAGGTAAAGCAGTTGTTGCAATTACAATAAATTCTGAATATTTAGCAGGGACTATCGACTTCGATTGTTAAAGACCTTGGTATGTCACTGCCTGATGCGAGCCAAATGTAAGGTATTGACAAGCAAGGCGCTAGGAAACGAAAACGTAGTTAAAAACAGAGCGAAAATACGAAGATCCCAAACGTTGCAATGGCTGCAGCAGATTTTAGTCGCTTTTGCCCCCATGTCCAAGTAGAGGGCACAAAATCCCTTATTCTGCAGGAAATTCCTTAATATTTGTCTCTTAAACAATGCAGTAGACAACAGCAGCTATATTATTTTCTCTGCTGCCGACCGGCAGGGGTATGATTCCTGACAATCAGTCGTAATGAATTGTACTAAACATACTAAGTAGATAAATACATGTAACACCTTTCATGCGATTAAAAGCAGCATTTCGTCGTACTTTACTTACTTTAAAACAATTATATAACGTGTTCTGTCAACTTGTAGTAATCACTCTTGTTGGGCAGGATGGTAGCTTGCAGGTTTTTAATGTTGGAGGAAACCGGTGTACCTGGAGAAAACCCCTAACAAGTCGAGTGTGTTATCCAATGCGCCATCCTACCGACCTATGTCACAACAATATTTGAGAAAGTGTTTAACAAAATAAACAAAGAAAAGATCAAAATATCTTCTTTATGAATAAGCATTGTTAGATTTTTAATGATAGTTTTGTTCTTCGATGAAATAATTTCAATAGAATCTATTTACCGAATTTCAGACGTAAACATACGTTCTATTACAACTGATATTTCGTCTTTAATATTTTCACAAATGATACAACAATGCAGGAGGCTATGGTTAGGTCTTCACCTCTTCTCACATAAACATTAAGTTTGAGAGGCTGAAGCCTTGTTAACTTTTTCTTTATACTATATGAAAATTCCTCTCGTAACAAACAATATTGGAAGAGTATATAATATTATAACATCTCGCTCGCGGCGACTCTGCAAGGGCTCTGTACCTACCCTGTGTAAACAGATATTTTACTCTTGTTAGAAATACTTTTAAATATCAATATCACAAACTCCTTCCCATAAGCTACATTGTATACATATCAAAATAATGAACGTATAAAATTGATTTCACTGACTTTCCCAATTTATCACACTCAATGTTTCCGCTTGTATATATTTGTATATAGGTTGCCATATGTTTACCGATAGTAGTCATTAGTTCATTTATATCGTTATGTTCTCTTCCTTATAAATCGTAGCCTAATTATAATTTACATCGAATCTAAATTTCAAAATATATTAAGAATTATAAGACACAGATAACGTTCGTCGCTTTATTTGTATAAAAGTCACAATATTGGTAGATGACACGCCGTTTATTGATCAATAAACCTTACATGTCTTGTCAAAGTCAATTTGAAATATAATTTATTAGTTTCCGTGTAAAGGTGTTCCCATTTTTAGTTATAGAGGTTGTCATTTATAAGGTTTGACATCGGGTAAAACTCGATAGGCCTTACATTCATAAACGCTTGTTATGTACCCTTCAATTTTATCAAACTTTCTCTTTTTATTTGCAATTGTTTACATTAACGAATAACTGCTTAAATGTATTTAAGGTCGAGTCACAAAATTTACAACAGTTATTAAATTATCTGAGTATAGCATTAATATGTTAACATAATGTGAAAGTGACAAATATATGATATGATATAAGTGTGCCTTGTGATTCCGTTATTTTCAAATGTGATTCCATTGTTATTACTCCGGCCCTCGCTGAAAGGATTAAGCAAAACTAGGATTTGTAGTAAATTAACAAAATGAGTGATGTGCCGCCGATGAGGTAAACGAGGCTAACCCTTTTGGAACACCTGTTCTTACTATCCTTGTTCTTTTTCATGGATCTCTGTGCAAAGCTTTACTTTAGTTCAAATCATTCCATAGTTTCAAATATTTCGTTTTCGAATAACAGTTTTGTGCGCACTTCTTTACATTAGTTTGTTTTTCTAATTATAATGTGTTATGTAAGTAAAGAGACATGGGTAATGACAACGAAACTACAATGCTCTGGTATGATCGTAATCAAAAACATAACTTTCATATCACACAATTAATTGGCATATTTCACCGGGCGAGATCCTGACCATAAACCTTGTCCTTAATCTCCATCAACCTGGATTTTTTGAAAACCTGTGTTGTAAGTTTGTCCGTCAATAGTCGACATTTATCAATGATGTCATCATATTCTGAGCAAGCTCTTTAGTACCGAATCAACAGCGATATGTAAACACCGAAAGAAGAGGAAGCAGGGATGTCACTATCAAGAAAGGGAAATTCCATGATAGGGAAATCGAGATCGCCTTGCTTATCGTACCGCTTAGGAATAAGCCTTCCCTGTCGGTCAGGTTGTAGGTAAAGAGCAAGGAAAGCGGATGAAGAAGAAGAGTCTGTGATGGCCTTAATTGCAAGCTAAGGAGGGTATATTCGATCGATGTGGGCAATGAATGTTATTCAACGACAGTACATTGTCGATATATCTAAATTAACTCAAGAACATTCTGCCAACGCAAGTCTTTGGTAATGGCCTTATGACTAAAACTTCATCCATTAAATCAGCTGCTCGACCGTTTTACCGTTATCGTTAGACATATGTAGCAAAATTGCATCGATGTTCCTGTCTTGCTTTTTATTTCAAGAAATACCAAACAACCACGATATAAGGTTATCACAGTCAAAATGTATTCATACATCAGAAAATTGAATTTATGAAATATTGAATAAAGCTGTGATGACTCCCATGTGGGCGCTACAGGAACAGATAAAACAATACAGAATTAACAACAGAATCGTAATTCAAAGTCAAATCGATTAAAATAGGGCAAAACATGAAGAGGGATATTTGCACAGAGTCCATTGAAATAATACAAGGAAACCAATGCTTAAACCTTGAAAGAAAAATATTTTTTTGACTCATCGACGACACCCGCAATGTAAATCTAGGTCAAGTCCAAACGATGCCATGGCCTCGAAATATAACGGTAAGACACACACGTGATAACGTCTATCAAAGTTGGTAATAAATGCAGATTCGTCATGCCAAACAATAATCCCACTGCACCACACAGCTGTTTCGTCCTTCTATTACTCACCAGTGATGCTATAGGCCAAACAGGTGGAAATTCAAATTGGTTTAAACTTCTTATTGAGAAGCAGTCCAAAGCCAGCAAATCACAAGGTTCAAAAACGAGCATATCAAAAATAATAGAATATTTCATATTGAAGTCATGATGGCGATCATAAAACTTAAAGTTTTCTTCAATCTGTTAAGTCTCAAAAACCTTGTAAGGTAAGTTTGTCGACAAGAATCCGTATAAACAATATTTTATGGCGGGTTCTGTAAGTTATTTGACCAAGCCTTTATCCAAACGTCTGTATAGATGAGTACTAATATAATATTAACAGTAATAGAACCAAAACCTTGTCTTTCAATTTCATAATCATTAACTGAAAAGGATATTTATTGACCAAGTCGATCGTAAAATGCCCTCCTCAACTTAACATCAAGAGCGGTACAGACTCATCTACATCAGCCGCTTCCCCCGATCTTTACTTTCAAAACGATAAATAAGGATGGATAAATACTAAGCTGTACGATAAGCAGGGCGATTTCGACTTTCCAAGCGTGACCTTTCCGTTTCAAATTTTAGCATCTCTGTTTCCCCCTTCCTATGATGTTTACATGTCGCAGTTAATTCGGTACGCAAGCACTTGCTCCAAATATCATGACTTCCGGTTAAGATGTCGACTGCACACTGACAAACTCACAACTCATGGTTTCGAGACATGCAGGTGTAAGACGAACAAGTTCCATGGTTGTCATCACGATCTCATTGGGATATATGCGTTTTCTTTGTGTGATACAGAGGTCGATAGTTTTATTTTGCTCGCAAAGGGACATTGTTCATTCGTTGTTACCATCCCATTCTTGCTGTAAGGACGTCACTTTACTTGGTTCTCGCTTTAAGGACGTGCCTTTACTTGGTTCTCGCTTTAAGGACGTGCCTTTACTTGGTTCTCGCTTTAAAGACGCGACTTTACTTCGATGCACATGACGAGTGTCATCGATGCAGTAGAAATCCTTTACCCTTCCAGAGCGCCCGATCTCTCTTCTATCTAGTGTTAATGACATCGAACATTTTATAGATTAAGAAATTGGTTTATATAATTGGAAAATATAGAAAGATGTCCCAAGACCTAGAATACCTGCTGCCTGTTGAGGGTTTTATTCCATACAATTAACGAAACTGGAACATACGGGAAAAAAAGATTGTTGGCAATAAGCATTTGTCATGTAAAGCCTAAGGCACTTGTTGACAGGAGTTTGCCTTCCGAAATATTTCGCAAAAGCGTTATAAACAAAAATTAACGTAAATAGACGTGACGGGTAAAAGTGAATAGTCGATAGCGATTTATGTATCTACTACTGGATTCCTTCTCCGAGAGGGCTTTCGTGGCTGCTCTGTGAGACTATGCATATCTATTAAAGCGTTTATGGTCGACATGGTACTTTATTCTGCTAGAAAGCAATTGATTTTCTGTCTACTGTATTGATATTTTGGCGCTATCACGGAGACTGGCACTCTTTCTGGCCCTGTACAATGTACCCTTGTGTTGGACAGTCGCGTGTCTAATTATTCCATTTATCGCTTATAAAAGAGTGGCTAGAAGCACTATTGTGACGGCAATGTCTCCTTTCATCTTTCTTATTAATGATTCTTATGTCGATATTTACCATCAGTATATGTTGATTATGTTCGAACGTCTATTTTTATAGATAGATCTATTCATAAAGAAAACATGACACAAAGAATCTGGTACTACCAGTCACGTGATCATATCAGTGGGCTTGTTTTAAAAAACGACAGTATTTATCATAGCTATGGTGGCTGATATATGACATTTCGTCTTTTCGCTTTGTCGCCCGCGAAATAACGCCAAGCGAAATAACGAAATA
>JAUMHH010171225.1:19233-33064 GCA_032359455.1 Chlamys rubida | reverse complement strand
CTGTATGGTACTCAGCAGGTTTTAAATTGAAAAATAAAATACCAGGTGAGCTATTAAGGCCCCTGGGCCTCTTGTTAATAAAAACAGTGATTTTGTCTAGAGAAAACTTGTGCTTTGTTCCATGGAAATTTTGTTTATTTTTTTTCCTTCTCACAAAGGTAATCATTATAAATGTCAATCGTAAAATATGAATTATTTAACATTTGCCAATTTATAATATTTTTTCAATTCTGAATGAAATAAATTCACAATTTGATACTGAATTATTAATGGAGATTTCTTAATTTACAAACTGTGGATGAGATTAATTTGGTTTTGATAACTGTTTTCAAAAACAAAGTTTGCCCAATGCTGCCCCCTCCCCCTTCCAGTCACGTGTGGAACGTTTCAGCCTCTGTTACACGGCCTCAGTACTTGTCTGGGTAGAGTTTAATGGTAGTTTGATTAGCCTATCATTCCGTCTGTTATCACAAAAACGTTGTTCATACTCCCATAAACCAGCCATGTCGAATGTCATTAAAGGCCGTCCAACATCATCAATTCTTTCTCTGCCATATTTTCCTCCGTCACAAGCTATGTTTTGTCTGTGATCGCTTTTTTTGTCTGTGATCATTATTTGTTTCTCTCTGTGATCGTAGCACTGATAACGTTTCCATTGTCATGAGCACGCCCTCTGATGTGAACAGTTTTACGAGATATTGGGTATCGATGTTAATAACTTCAGGGTGTGAAGTAGAATTGTCGCAGAATTGAGATAAAATACTGTCATGTAATATTCATCAATGTATTAACACAGACAAATAATGGCAGAAATTGATTTCCTAGTTTTTTGTCATGATATAATTTAATTATGTTGGCATGAAAGCATCCCAATGGTGTTCATTGCACACAAAAAAAATGGGGGGGAAATAAGAAGAAACCACTTTTGCTTTTTGTTTTTTTTTGTATTCATTCAAATAATTTCAGAAAAAAAACATTGAAGAAAAATATTAATAAAGTATAATTGAAATTAATGAACCTTTTTATAAATTTTAAAACACAAAAAGAAAGAAAGAAAAAAAAATGAACATGATGAATTAAAAGATTTATAAAAATGGAAATCTTTGTATCTAATAGCATTAAGTTTGATGGAAATTTATTTTTCGGAGTTTATAACTGGCAATCTAAAAATTGTTTGATTTTGAAATATTACTTCTCCTTTGATGAATGCCTTGTGTTGGACAAAAAATGCAACTACTGTATAAGGTGTTTATTTTCTTATTTATGTCAAAAATGTTGATGGTTCTTAAATTCAAACTGAAAGACTCAAGTTTCAAAACATGACATATATTGTGGTAAAGAAAAACTGCTGTGACGAAAATATTTGTTACATTTGGAATAAATAATCACAAATCAAAATGTTGATAAAATTGTGTTCAGTCTGGTTAATGTGCAGGAATTTTATTTTCAATTCCTATAAAAGATTTTTAGGGTACATTATGTAACGATATGCTCTGTAACAACAGAATCAAAGACATCAGACTTGATTGAATTTCAAATTGTCTCCTACAAAAATAAACTTCATCCTGGTTAAAATATTCCTTAATGATATTCATATATTGGATTTTAACTCATCCACCCCCGAAGAATCATTTGAACTCTTCCAATTCAATGGATGGAATATTTCATTATGAAATTTCGGGGGTGAATGAGTTAAGTATGAAACAAGTCGAGATCAACGACCTGTGTAGAAAAAGTCACCATTTTTGGTAAGAGTTGTCTCCCCTGTTTGCCTATCTTGATGATATTGACGAGTTAAAAGCCCATCATGTTTGACATTCAGCAAGCGTTGCACTTCATTTATAATTGAAGATAAACGTTTGTTTTGTTGTGGACATCTGTGGCAGAGATTCAAGTTGATAAAACCCGTGACACACTGTAGCCTGTGCTACAAACTAAAGTCCAATGCTTCGACTGACTCAATCAATTAAGCATGTCAAAACACTAACAAGAAAAATAGCCTCCTCTTGAATCCGACACGAATAGAATATTATAGATCTTCTTTGTGAGTATGTTTGCCCGATATGTTTCTCGAAGGAAGTGATGAATAAATGTATATATAAATAGACAAACGAAGTGATGGATTTAATAATCGATCCATTCATATGCATAGAAAGTAGATGATAGCTGGGTTTGCTACAAGCGAGTCAATAAACGAGCTAAGTGAATAATAAGATGGAAAGAGCCTGAATATATCTCACATATAGCTAGAATAGTTAACAGTTTGGAAATGACTGAAACAGCAAGTTGACATTTACATTCTGCGATTGTATCTTGATACAAGGAAGAAACAGAGTTTACCCATTACTGATTAGAATCTGTGGATCAATATTTTCGGATTATTAATGCATTAAATATTTGTGTACGCGGATAACTCCGGGACCAGGTCACCCCATGTAAATATGAACGGACATTATGACAGGGCCGTTTGCCTCGGGACTCCCAGAGTATTGATTGGTTGGGGGATGCCAATCTGGTCGTACGTTCTTATCGCTATCATTAACACAATTCTATATGCTCTTGTAATTTAACAAAGAAATACTCTCGCCTGCTTAGTATAATTACGGACAAGTCCCTTAAGTGCAAGGTGACATTTTGTTGCGGAACAGTTGTTGGAAATTCTGGGACAGTTCGGACATAGTCATTACTTGATGGGATGTTGCGCGAGAAGCAGACGACACTTTTTTTTCCCACTGAGATGTCTGTGTCAGAGAGACCTTTCTAGGTTTTTAGGAAATTTGGTGTTTCAGAGTCGTTAGCAGACGACAGAAAAAAAAATAGTTTCCAGTATAACAGAGAATGCTGAAGAGAATAGAAGGTGTCGAAGAATTGGAAACCCATAAAAGTGACGGAGAGTTTGGTCACATGACAACTGGAATCACATGTGTTCCCGGAGTTTAAATGTAGTCATGTGACAGTGTTAATATGAAAATGGCCAAAAAACATAAGTTGGGAATTATAAGTAAATAGCTAAGGTGCTGCCGGATTATAATGCAATAGGTTTAGCTAGCTCGGGTGCTGTGTGGAGCTACCAGGCTGACAGTGTAGCCATTCCGGTGAATCAGCCCCGAGTTCTGCTTCAAGGAATTAATTGCTACAGTTCCTTATGGAAATGTGATGTGTAGAATTATTTTGCTGTGCTATTATTCTGATATTTTTTTCTTACATTGATGTGAGACTCGGATGGTGTGAAAAGCGTTTGTGTATACAAAACAATGGGTAATTCAAACGGTAACGGAATCGGAATGGTCGAGTCTCCGACGGAGTTTGTTGACATACAAAACACATTTAACGACCAGTTCAAAATAAAGGTAAGATTAAGAAAAAAAGAAAATGTTCTGTTTTCAACTCTGATGCAAGTTTCTTATTATGGATTTTATCATTATTATTATGATGTAGATACAATTGGTATAGTTTTAGACAGGGATGGTTAAGTAAATGAATATAGGAATAACAATTTATATTAAATATTTATGTGATTTTGTTTGTTTGTTTGACAAATGTCGATGAATTGTATACTCGATCATTAATATCTGCAAATATTTCACTGTGCCTTGTCGAGTTCAATTTTGTAATTGATGGGAAGATTAATTGACGATGAATAGTTTATTTAATTCAGCTGATTGAGTAAAAAAAAAATTGTCAACCCCTATATTTTCTTTTGCTCTCAAAAGACAATCTTCAATTTTTCTCACTTGGTGTGAATTTCTGGAAATTTTCTTGTTGATTGATAAGGGTTCTAGATAATTAACAGGTCTTAATTTTGGCTCGTTGAAATATTTTCACCAAAAAAAGATCAATTTTAAAGCTGTGTACACATAGAAACAAGAATTTCTGAATTGAAGAAAGTGGTGTTTCCTCCGGAAAAGGACATATTTGATAGATGCTTCAGTAACGAAATTGTTCCATCGTATCAGAAAGTGATTAAAGTTCTTTGTTCTAGCAATTCCTTAATTTGGCTCTCTAAGGTCGAACTCTCCCGCTTGATGAGACAAAAAAAGACCATGATGAAGGGGAGGGCGGAAAAAAATCAATGGCCTGCTTTCCCTGGGGTTTTGTTTCAACTTTTTTTTCACTGCTGACCATGTTAGCTGAGATTGAACCGAGGTTCAATTATCGCATAACGAAGCTGTCAATCACGTCAAGATTACAAACAAGAGTTGGCGTCTGACAAATGGGGTGGATCCGAAGTCATTCGCAAAAAGTCAGTTGTCTTGGTGACATAATTAACACAAAGACTCCCCATACGACCAAAAAAAAGAAGAAAAAAAATATCCAAATTTGAGGTTTTAAGAATTTAAACAGCTACTGTTTTAAAGATTGGTTTTAATGTATTTGATATCATTTGATGGCTATCACATTCGATCGCTATCATGACAAAATATTCAAATTTCATTTCATCCAACAAGAGAAAACAGTTTTGTGAATTGTACATTTGAATTATGTGTATGGTAAATGTCAAAGAGTTCTGATAATTTGAAATATATTTGCGTTTTAAAGTTAAATCTTCTTAGGTCTTTTGATTCAAATAATTTGGCAAACAGTGGATTGTTTTTTTTTTTACTTCCTTGTTGAATCAGGAAATACAGCTTCCCGTTGTTTATCTTCTGTTATTTATGATAAAGATGCTGTAATAATTCATCTGTTCATCCAGTCAGTATATATGATATCACATTACCTGTCACTGACCAGGGTCATTAAGTTCAGTAACAGTAGTTGGATTGTTAGCCAACATGAACCTGTATGTAAAAGGTCAAATTAAGGTAAATAGCACCAACAAGTTTAACTATATCATCAGGTCGGGTGGTGCAGTAGAGTGTGCACTTGCCTTTCACCAAGGCGGCTGGGGTTCGATTCCCTGATCGGATGTGAAAAGGTTTGGGGTCACCTGCCCGATCACGTTGGTTTTCTCCGGGTACTCAGGTTTCCTCCCACACTAAGACCCCGCGCACGCTAACATCCGGGCCAACAAGAGTGATTAATATAAGTTGAAATAACTTGTTTCATAATTGTTGTTAAATAAATAAAATTTATATATATATATGTAACACCACTGGCCCATGACAATCCCAAGTTTGAAAATGAAAGAAATATTTGCATTTTTAATGAGGTAACAAGTTTCTTTCTAATTTGAACAAAATTGCTAGATCTTCTTTTATTCAGTCTGGTTCATGATTTCCTGATATGCACACAGACAAATAGCATAACAGATATACCAGTAGGCCTATAGGGGCCTGTTCTTTTATGCGGAACAACAGGTACGTCCATTTTTAAATGTAACATTTTCGGGAATAAATCCTGGCGGACCTGCAAAAGTTTATGCAGGCCTTGCACAAGGCTTGCTCAAGGCTCACCTGAAATCACTATCAGATGACTGGGTCTGACCTTATTACCGTGCTGAAGGAACATATCTGGTCCAACCTGTTCAACCGTTTGGCCCGCGATAAACGAAAAGAAAACGGCCCAGGTCACTGTGGAGGACATGGATTCCACAATTTTACTAAAGTACTGCAATAGAATTTGACTGTGCCTATATAAGTACTGTGACATGTACAACATTATATGTCTATTGTATGTTTTAATGTGACCATATCGTAGTACATGTTGTTGTGACATCCTCCAATGTCAACTAGGTCACAGCTATATATAACTATAATGCTAGCCAGTATTACTGGCATTTTGTTACCATGTATGATGTTTAATTGTCATGTTAAAATTGAAGGATTTTATAATAAAACTTAAATAATGTTTCCTAGTTTTTGTCATTTGTGTAATAAAGGACAGACTTTTGGATAATCTTCTGTTGACTAAATTCCGTTGTTAACCCTTTCACCACTGTAGACCATAATGGACTCCTCCAGATCAATGCATGGTAGAGTCTACAAAAGTTACATAGGGTGAAAGGGTTAATAATTGCTTGTTATTAAAGAGGAATCTGTTTACTCAAATCACCTTTGATTGGTGTAAAACCAGAGATCCTACATGAAGAAGGAACTTGGACACATCATGGAATGTTACTGGTTCCTTTCTCTTCATTTTTGTTTTACTCTCTTCTTGAATATGCACATGTACAGTATAGGTACCAAGAGGGTTATGGCAACTGAGGTACAATATGATCTGATTACAGTTATAAAGGTCTTAATTGTTTTATGCTAGATTTTCTGTTCCATCTCGAATTGAAGCATACACAAATAAAGACAAAGAGGATCATGATTACCAAGTTTCATCTTTTGAGGGGCTTTGACTTGAGCCATCGGATCAGGTGACCTAAAATTCCAAGATGGCCTGGTGACAATTCTTGTTTTCTCAAATTGCACACTTGTGAAAAAATCACAGCTACGACTTTCTGTCATGATCCCTTTTGCAGTTCCTGAAAAATATAGGTAACAAACTTAAAATGCGAAATCAAAGATGGCTACTTCGTGCCCATCTTATTTTTCTGATTCATCTGAAATTGGAGCTCACACAACTTGGGACAAAGGGAATCATGAACAAAAGATGTAATCAAGCAGCCACATCATGTTGGTTGGCGAAATATTGACAAAGAAAAGTGTACATGTCAAAGTTTTTTTAATATGCTGAAAAAACATTCAGTTGTAACAAGGAGGATTTACATGCAATATTTAAAGCATGATTTCTATAAAAAATTACCTATATACCTGTACGTACACTTTAACGTGCGACAATGTGATTTCTTGTTTCAGTAATACATTTTACAGAAAAAACAGACATTTGATTTCTGTTAATGTCACCTTTGACTTTTTATCAACTTTTTTTCTGACAGGGTTCCAATAAAAAACAAGCTAAACAGGAAAATGTTATTTAATGCCTCTTTATTGTTCAGTGTTCACAGAAACATCACTGTATGTATCCATGTTTATTTCTGTAAATGTAATATCGAGATCGTCACACTTAGTCTAGTTGTCAACATGACAACATGTTCTATAATAATACAATAATTTACGTTGTGTTCTTAGATGTATGACAATCATAATCACATAGTGTGCAACACATTGTTTTGAGTTAACTGCATTCATGGAAGTATGACCGCCACAAACTTCTGGTGTATAAAACATTATGTTGTTATACGTGCACACGTATTTTACAGAGTCATCCTGTCTGTCCTTCTGACCAACAGTTGGTTGGTCTGCAGGTTCTTTACTAACGTTTCCATCCATATTTTCTTAATCTTCACACAAATGCTCCTGACATAAATCTCTCTAATCTGGTAGAATTCCAATGTCATAAAATCAAGGTCAAAGTCACAGCTACAGGTAGGCACGGTAGTCAAGTGGTAGGACGCGGGGCTATTGACCGAAGGGTTGCAAGTTCAAGTCACGTCACAACAAAGTGTTGTATCTTTGAACAAGATACAATCTGATTAAAATCATCTGTTAGGCTCCGTTAACTTCGTGCTACGCCTGAACTGTTCAGGAGGGGCTATGTAACAGATGATTTTAATCAGATTGAACAAGATGCTTTACTCTGCTTGTTCTAGTCTACTCAGCTGTGAATGAGTATTTGGTTGGGTAGTGCTAGAATTGTTGAATGCTAGCTGTGAGCGCCGAAATGGCAGCACTGGCTGAATGCTGACCCCAGGGAGTTGAGAAAGATATTGGTTGGTTGCAATGGCCCTATAACCACGGATAATAATTTGTGAACCGCTTTGAGACGACCTACGAACTAGGTTGTGATAAAGCGGCATATAAGAACCTCAAATTATTATTATTACAGAATCAGGAAAATCTGACATTTGGCTAGTAACTTTGCCTGAAGTTTTCCTGCCATTAATCAAGGTAACGCATCAAAGATTGAGGTATCATCTACAGAATCAGAAATTTCATGCAAGTATAATCCCGACATGAATATCTCAAAACCAGTTGAAGGTCAAAATCGTATGTTCAGGGTCAAGGTCAGTGTTCAATACTGTTTACATGATGACGGAAAACTTGCCTTGTTTACAAATGTCTGACTAAAGTTTTCAACCAAATTTCATCAAACACAGTTACAGAATCTTTACATGATGATTGGAAAATTTGCTTGCCTTCCTGAGTAAATTTTCAACCAAATTTCATGAATTATACAAGACATCAAATTTTCGACACCAGTTGAAGGTTAAGGTCATTATGCTCAACAGAATATCCATCAATCCGTCTGTAAACGTTCTGCTTTCATTCCTGACATCTGTCTCCTGAGAAAAGTTGAAGGTCAAGGTTATACTTTCAATGTCAACAAGGTCACAACTGAAATATCTGTGTGTATGTGACAATGATGGGAAAATCGACTTGTAAATATATTCCTGACAATTGTTTTAAATAAAATTTGAAAAAAACACTATTGCGCACACATACAAAGCCAATTAACTTCTAGCACTTTCCTATAAGATTTACATGTAAATGTAGTCGATATGTACACTATACTACCGATCTGGCCTCCACAATGATGTTGGCAGGTGTATAATGTACAATTTAGAATAATCTATTTATATTGCATTAATGGATGCGTGACTGCTACCATCCCATTGTCTATATTAGGTAGTACCGATTGTGAACATATTGCATTCATGGATCGATGACTGTCTTTGCTGATTGTGTAAAAAAAAAACTTCCAGTCTGAAGTTGACATTCTTGTTTTTGAACTTTTTTGGTTTTGCTGCTTGCTATGGAACAAAAGCAATACTATATTTACTTAAATGCTGTTTGTTTTTAAAAAAAAAAAGGGTTTCCACTGAACTTTAAACCACAAAAGAAAGTACCAACAAACATTTTTCATTATACAGTAACTTACATGAGCAACAGTGATTTCTACTTGCATGAAATGAGTATTTTTAGGTGAGCTGATTTATCAAATTACAGTATTTTTATAATCTAGTATAGCTACAGTGTAAACACCCAACAACTTGTGTTTTGGCATCACAAATGCCTTAAAACATCTAGAACACACATTTTGATGACATCACAAAAAGCGTGATGACAAAATGTACAAGTATTGATGACATCACCAAATATGATGACAAGATGTACAAGTATTGATGACATCACCAACTATTTGATGACAAGATGTGCAAGATTTGATGACAAATTGCAAAGAAGTTTTCCATATATTACAACACAAATCAGAGTCATACATTTTCATTAAAATGTTTATACAACCTACTTTACTAACAGATTTCATTCACACGTGTGATGAGGCACCCCGTCTTTACCTCCCTTTATGCACTATTTCATTCTAAAAGCTGATACAACTCTTAATGAATGCTGTCAAATAAGCACCTATCAACCTCAATTTGCGAAATATCTTGCAGTGAAATCTGACTTTACTGAAACCTGCCAAACACTGTCTGCAAAGCACGGATGGCTATTGTTAATGATGGCAATGACCTCATCTAACCCAAACAGGTGATGAAATTGATTATTAATGATGTCATGAACAAAAGCATGTGATTCATTACTTCTCTATAAATGGTACTAAAGTCATTTATCCACAACAGTGATGAATATTTCTGAAAGGTTCACAAAAATCAACTAATTTTTCAGTGATTTTAGCAAACATGATTAAGAATGAAAACTGCTGTATGTTTTAGATTTCCATCAGTTTATCTTGATTAAATAACTGTCAATATCCGTTTTACTGGCTCTGCTCCACAATTGCCAGTAAAACTCAATTTGTGACAGTATAGTCGAGATATACTGCCACAAAACTGAAAACACAGTAAGATTATCCCTGTCGGCCACAACTAGACCAAAACACTCATATTACTGGCTTTCATCTTGGCTTTGCTGACACACTGTTGTTATTTAATAATTAAAATGACCCAAACCTTTCTAATTTTGGTAAAGATCTGCTTTTACTATATTTTTACAAAACAAATTTACAAGCGATTGAAATACATGTATACCAGTATACATATTTTATGCACATACATGTATATAACTTATGTCTATGTCCAGCATGTGGACAATATATGGACATAGTTGAGATTGTATCCTTTTATGTATAACTGGCACAACAATACTCTCCACTACGTATATATCGCTCATACTATAATTTCACAAACTGACTTTTTCATACTTAATCCTCAGGGCAATTACTTGCATTACACTGTATGTCTTCTGTATGATTTATTATTTACATGATACTTAAAAATTCACGATCCACACTTGCTACAAATTTATGCGAAAAAACTGGAAATCAAGCAAAAGGTAAGTCAGCTAATGTCATGGAAGCAGATTCAATACATAGCAGAGCAAATTGCAGAAAATCTGTGTTAAATTAAAAAAAAAACATACTTATGTGAATCAATATACAGTAGATCTATATGTATAGGAAAAATTTACATGTACCACATAATTTCATTCATGATCTGCACACAAAAATTGTAACTGCTATTTTTTGACCAGTTATATCCACTTTTATAACATTTTTTTACTTTTTATTAGAAAATTTTGAAAACCAACTTATGCATAAAAGCCGACATCCAGAATGTAAATCACTTTCTCTACCGGTACCCCTTCACAAGCGAAATGTACATGATGATTGTTATGTGATTTTTGCACGGTAACTATATGCTGTTCGTCTGGAGAATATGGACAGAAGATAAATGATACTGGCTGTTGATTTCATAGAAATAACACTGAAACCATACATGTTGTCATGAACATCACATTAACTAACTAGATTATAAACATACCATATTTATCCTGCAATAAGCCCAGGGGGCCAACACAAAATCTCTGACTGAAAGTAGGGGGTTGGCTTATTACAGGACAATGAAAAAGCTTTGTTGGCATTTCTTTCTAACTGTAATATATTTGTGGGGCTTATTACCGAGCATGGGCTTATTGTCGGATAAATATGGTAAGAAAATCTCACAATTTATCTATCTGATCTACCTCGTATTCAAAATTCAATCTATTCCAGATAAACTAGCATTTCTCTGCACGAAGGTATGGTTTGAACATATGATGCAAGAAATGAGGAAATAATGCAATAAAATCCAGGAAATAGAGGTAGAAAGTGAGTGTTTGGATAAAATTCATGGAATAGCGAAACATTTTAGTAATTTTTGTAACTCTGCACTGACAGGTATAGTTTAAACTTATTTACCCTGGGTGTAATTTTCAGATTTCAGAACGTGTATAATCATGAAAGGAAGATAATAATATGTAAACATCAACACTAAAAGGCAGTGTGGAGAAATGGGTTCAGTATATCAACATGGCTTCACATTTCCTTTGTGAATCTTATACATGATATTCGTTCAAAAAAAATAAGCATATGGCGGAAAAAGATAAATAATATATAATTTTTACAATGAAATGATGTTTGTAAGTTACTTCGTATATAATTCTTACTATCGAACAATGCCCACTCATAATTTATACAATTGATATTTTAACTACGCAACATCATCTACTCATTATCTATTTGTAAAAAGAGAAAGAGAAATGCAACGGCCAGACCAGGATTCGAACCCGGGACATTCTGAACTCTAGAAAACGCTCTACCAATTGAAGTCCCTGGTCGCCGACGATCGACCCAGTCCAGTTCCGCAACATATTTAAAAGTCTTCATATGGAGCGACTTCAATGAAATATATATTACTTTTAAATGACATCCATTTATATTAAATATATTTATACTATGGAACAACATCCATCCAGCTGATGAATAATAACGGCAGCAAAATAAATAAACACATCAGCACTTTCCTGAACAGATTATATACATCACATACATATATTAGATATACACTCCAGTTTCAGTCGGCAAAACCTGGAGTGATTTCTACTAAATGGTTACCGACAGGTTTAAAACAAAATGTCATCCAAGATTTGGTAGTAATGCTGTATAGACATTATTACATGCTTATTTGTAATTTGTAATAACAACATATATGCTTATTTGTAATTTGTAATTACAACATATATGCTTATTTCTAACTTGTAATTACAACAAATATGCTTATTTGTAATGTGTAATAACAACATATATGCTTGTTTGTAATGTGTAATAACAACATATATGCTTATTTCTAACTTGTAATTACAATAAATATGCTTATTTGTAATTTGTTATTACAACATATATGCTTATTTCTAACTTGTAATTACAATAAATAAGCTTATTTGTAATGTGTTATAACAATATATATGCTTATTTCTAACTTGTAATTACAATAAATATGCTTATTTGTAATTTGTAATTGCAACATATATGCTTATTTCTAACTTGTAATTACAATAAATATGCTTATTTGTAATTTGTAATTACACCATATATGCTTATTTTTAACTTGTAATTACAATAAATATGCTTTAATATTTGTAATTTGTAATTACACCATATATGCTTACTTGTAATTACAACTTTTTCAGTCCGAATACATCACAAACAATCAACAAACAAACACTTCTAGCTTCACTGAAGTGACATACAGCATCCATTCCATGCCTCAGTGATTTTCTGCAGTCTCCCTTTCTGTTGGTATGTCTGTATGTTCAGCACTTTAAATGACTTAATACAATTTTAAGTCAAACACGTTTTACCTACAGAAAAAGTTGGCTTACAATCCATGTATAGTCAATTAACATTTGCAGCCTCATGCATTTTCAGAGATACAGACAAACCTGTATATGAGACCACCTCTATAAAGAGGACACCTGTGCTGAGAGGCCACATTCAGTGTTCCCAATTGTAGTGATCTCATTGCTAACTGAACCTGTATCAAGAGACCACCTGCATTAAGAAACAATTTTTTGGACTTCCCAAAGGTAGTCTTTTAAATACAGGATTAAAAGTACATCTGTTTTGTATGTATCAATGGTCTTCAGTCACATCCAAGCCCTTCATTAAGCGCTTTGACCTCCAGATCTTGATTGTGTTATCGTCGCTGACGGTTACGAGGTATTCCTGATTGTTGGGACAGAAGGCGATGGCGTTGACGACGCCCTCCCCGTGTTGGTAGGTGGACAGTAGTGTTGTGTAGTGACGGTCCCAAATATAGCCTTTCGCGTCCTCACTCCCACTACAAAACAGCAATGATACCACATTATGTTCATAATGTATTGCAGCCTACAAAATCCCGAAAACATCCTTCAAATTCGTCTTTAACTCTTTCTATATCAGATATTCTATTTTAAAAAGAACCCCTGGAATGATTTAATTACAGAAACATTGCTATTTATCAGCAGTAAAGAAAGAGTTAAAAGAATAGAGTTTTTCCTAGTACCGGTACATTTCTTTTTTTACCTACCGTATTATAAACAGTTTACATGAATCACATTTTTTGTAATATAACACCAATTTTCTGCATCTTAAATAATTTGTTGTTCTAATAACATTTAATTCTAAATTTCAAGTGATAATTTCAAAATTCATTCTTCTTTTGTGTCACAAATTAAATACTACATAGCATTGACGTCCACGTGGTTCTCGTGATTGAACAGGCTGGTTATTGTCAAAGGGAGACAAATCCATAATCAAAGTTGATACATTTGACAAAACTGAAAATCCTGACTGATCGGGCTACATTTACATTAACTAAATAATTAACATACGGTTGTATATGTATAGAGTAGATATGATTTACGTTTTGTTTACCTATCATAAAAAATCAGTCTTATATATTTTGACTTGTTTTGCTGTCAACTTTGTCATCTTCTGCTATAACTAGTATAATTATCTCAATTGAGCAACATTATTTTCTTATAAGTCACAAGTTAGACACAGAAAATGAGGTTTTAGATCATTACCTACCCACAAGTTAGACACAGAAAATGTGGTTTTAGAT
>JAUMHH010171225.1:0-19133 GCA_032359455.1 Chlamys rubida | reverse complement strand
CATTACCTGCCCACAAGTTAGACACAGAAAATGTGGTTTTAGATCATTACCTGCCCACAAGTTAGACACAGAAAATGTGGTTTTAGATCATTACCTGCCCACAAGTTAGACACAGAAAATGAGGTTTTAGATCATTACCTGCCCACAAGTTAGACACAGAAAATGACGTTTTAGATCATTACCTGCCCACATAGTCTTGACTGACATCCAGGAACACAAAACAACACATCGTCGACGGAGAAAAACCTTTGTGGCCTGTATATCTCAGTTTCGTGTCTTTTAGAGTGCAAAGGTCAATCACTCTGACCTCTATGGAGGGTGAAAGGTCAGGAGTTGCCCAGGGGTCAGTGCGATCTACTGTACCAATCCATGGACGGCAATTGAGGAACAAGTATCTACAGAAGAAAATTTACTTGTATAAGAATACATATCATTTGTAAGCATTTATAAATATATAGTAACACCGGCCTGGTCTGTGCAATCTACTGTACCAATCCATGGTCGGTGAATGAGGAACAAGTGTCTACAAGTGTCTTGCCAATTTACTAAAAAAATTGTTATATACAAGAGTAAAAGATATTCTTTTTCTAATTTCCTTTTCCCAATCTCCACCACAAGGATTTGATCACCGACAACTTGATTAGAAATTAAATAAGAAAGCTTATCTGCAGCCAAGCCAATCATGTCATTTGAGGTGTTAATACTTTTCTGCAACATCACTGGGAATCATTTCAAAATGTTTCAACACCCTCAAAAAGTTTTCCATCAAATTGAAAGTCTTTTTCACTGGCAATACAACACAAAGCATTGAAACTTCAGCGTAAACAACTGCCTCTTTTAAAAGTTATTTTATTTTATTTTTACTATTGTACAAAAAATGTGGAACGATTTACTATATTTGTGATGTGAAAAAGACAAGAGTGGTGAATTAGCCACCAAAAAGCTTTGCCATTATAAGTGTATCTCTCTGTCAGTAGTAAATGCAAACTACCTGTGATCATGTGACAAACACAATCCGGTCACATGACCGTAGAGGTCAATCAGGTGGTCTGGCTTGTCCGACTTTCGTATTCTCCGTAACTGTATGTCATTGTTACTGAAGCTGACAACCATGTGGCTCTCCTCTTGGCTTGGTTCCGTTCCCAGCTCCTCAAGGTCAGAGCTAGAACTGAGGTCACTGTCACGGTACGACCTTGTCTTTGTATTGTCAACTGAGACGGGGGGAGACGATAAGTTTTTGAATCCGACCTGATGCAATGCCACAGCGAATTCACCAGTCACAAATATCATGTTCTGCGTGCTTACTGTTTGGTGTGGTGCTACAGAACCACATGCGGAGCCACACTTACTATAGTCTACAAACAAGTTATCAGAGACACCAGTTGCTCCCCTTCCTGAAGAGGAAGAACACCCAGCCTCAGTTTCCTGTTTAAAATTGTCTTCCATATTTTCATCCACAGATCTATCACCAGGTCCATCAGCCTCCATGTCAGAGTCAGAGTAGGGGTCACCGAGGTCATCAGGGTCGTTGGATTGCACCGGAACATTAGCCACAGTTAAGAATTTTATGAGGCTGGCAGTCTCACTACAGAACGTAAATAAGCTGTGACCTCCCCCTTCTTCCACACACATGTCGGAACAGTCCTCCGACAACAACTCGGCAAGATGGGAGGGCTGGACCTAAAACAACATACAATAATGTTTAACTCTATAATACCAGATTTCAGGGTACTGCCCTCAAGTCCAGACCATTTATCTTAATTCCAGGCTGACTCAAGACTGTCCTACTACATCTGAACTACTGACCTGGCTCCACACTAATGTCACTTAGTCCAGACAGTTTTTCCAGACTCACCTAGATTTCAGAGTATCATCTTAAATTCCAAATATTTGACCCCAAGTTCAGGCTTTTGACATAGAAAATGAATGTTTTACCTAGAATCTAGACTGTTTCCTCATGATTTTGGCTTTTACCGGTACTCCCAATGTCTAGACTTGTGCTCCATATCACCAAACAAACAGTGGTTTACCTCCAATATAACTATATGGACGTGGTTACCTGAAATAAACATTTACAAACTGTAGTTGCTTTACCTCAAATGACTCTATCTGGACTGTAGTTGCAAATCTGTCAAGGCTAATCTCCAGACAACCACCCAAGAATGTGCTGTCATCCAGCCACGCTCCAAACAGTTGTGACGGGTCCATCGCCACAACACGCAGTATATGGAAATCTGGAAGAAATTAAGGAATTGTACTTAATTTTTACATTTTAACAAAGAATACTTATTATGCAAAAAATGGATATTCATCCACTTCTGGAAAAAAATGGTGAAAAAAAACAAAGGGCCATAACTCTGTATCT
Source organism: Chlamys rubida (assembly GCA_032359455.1). NCBI lineage: Eukaryota > Metazoa > Mollusca > Bivalvia > Pectinida > Pectinidae > Chlamys > Chlamys rubida. The sequence continues at coordinate 16,768 of JAUMHH010171225.1, read as the reverse complement.
AGGAAATTTGTTATGTTAACTCATTTACCCACTACTTATTTAAACTGGACTTGCCCAGTCTTTGATTCAGTAAGGTTCTAATGTGACTTTAGGGGTGAATGGGTTAACACTCTGCCATCCCAAGAGGATAGAAAACCCTATAGCACCCTTCCAGTAGTGTTACTGGGGAACCAAATTACTTAGGATTGTTAAAAAGCTTATACCTGCATTTAGTAACAATTAGCATATTTACCCTATTTATCCGGCAATAAGCCCATGCCTGAAAGATAAGAAGCCCACCCATATATATTTCAGTTCAGTATAAATTTCAACAAAATCTATTACACTGTCCTGTTATTAGCACATCCTCTTACTTTAAGGCGGAAACTTTTTGTTGGCCCCCTGGGCTTATTACGGGATAAATACGGTAATTTGAATTTACCATGAAGAATAGAGAGGATAGCAACAAATCCACGCCTGTCCATGAAGTCCCTCGTCTTGACACTGGACACCAGCAGCATGCTATCACTCTGGTTGAAGCAGGAGAACTGGGTGAAGTCCCAGGAAAGTAATTTACGAAAATCTTTTGAGTATTTTATTGTTGTTGGGTACCCAACACTCCACACCTGTAAAATAAAATAAAATAAATTTCTTTTTTATTAAATCATTCACCCCTGAAGACACATTTGGACTCTTCCAATTCAAAGGTTGGAATAGCTCATTATGAAATTTCAGGGGTGAATGAGTTTAGGCAGTGTAACACTGAGGTCTAGTTTTCAATAAGGCTCTGTTAAACATATTTATAAAAGAAACAAATTTTGAAATACATTTTCATATAAGACAGCTAAAGTGCTTATGTGAAAGAAATTATCATACACATTTTGGGCCAAAAGGAATGAAATTAGTTTGAATGGATATGAAACAGTTACTGAAAGAAAACTACAGTTAACTTGGACAGATTTTTTGGTGTAAACAAACCACAATTTTAGACCACCTTCTCAATATCTGGATTCAACTGACTGAAGCAAGTTTTTAAACAAATTCAGATTCACATGAAAAACCGTAACTGGCAGCTGACCAACCTTGATAGTGGCGTCTTTGGAGGTTGTAGAGAACATGTCGCCACTATGTGAGAAGCTGACATGTAGCACCTCATCGTTGTGGTCTGTTAGCGTCTCGCTGAGCTGCACCGGGGCTAGATAATGGAGGCGTCGGTACTCAGCCTGCCAGCTCTCCTTTCCTGGTGGGAGACAAACGGTCTTCACACCCCATTGACTTTTCATCAGGCCCTTCCATAAACTCTCGTCCTGACAGACGCGATGCCAGTCCTGTTTAAGCATTAATACAGTGTAATCATAAAGATGCTGTGACAAAATCTGGTTTTTTTAATGACAATTCAATCATAAATTATTGTAATTTGAACTTTTAATGTTGAATTTGATTCATTGCATTAAATGACTTATTGTTAGGTAATATCTCATACACCCTGAAATTTCAAAATTAACTATTCCAACCTTTGAATCGGAAGAGTTCAAATGTGTCTCCAGGGGTGAATGAGTTAAATACTCGTCCCTGTGGGTAACTATTACCAAAACTGTAGGCCACAGTAGTACCTAACAAAAGGAAAACATATGTAGATTAAAATATACTTCAAACAACCTACTTTGCTTCAGTTTGCTTACCTTGCAGGTCTGTGCAGCCCGGACAAGGTCACAAGCTTTGAGGGAATAGAAAATGTCCAGCAGGATGGAGTCTGGGGACTTCTGCCAGATACTGGGGCATGTCTCCTCTTCATTATCTATCTCAGAGGGACTCCTGTATATAAACAAAACTTGTTTAGGTGGTCGACCAGATTTGCACATACAACGTAGCATGGAATTCTTTTAACAAGACATTTGCTCATGAAAACCATGGACTTAGATCTAATTCTGTGGTTAAACATGAAAATATTAAGCTTTTTGAATATTAAAAACATTTCAACTGATATTCACAACTTTAAAATATACAAAATATCAGGGCGAAACAACCTTTGACGTACTGGATTTAGGGCGAAACAACCTGTAGTGCGAACAGGATTTAGGGCGAAGCAACCCGGATCCAAACCTGGGGTGCAATTTTTCAAAGAGACCCTATGGAGGACGTTCTGATTAGCTTGGGTTTTATCCAGGAAAACATTTCTACTACCCTTTAAAGGGAAAATACCCCCACTGCAGGTGGTCGCAAGCCACCTTGTTGAGGGCAGAAGGCCCAAACCCAAGGGGAGAGTACAAGATGGGAGCGAGAAGCCCAGGTCTTAAGGGGGTACGGGTGCTCTCCCTCAAAATCTTTTTGAAACTAGATGAGGTGGCATTTCAGCACTTTTTAATCTTAAATCAACACAAGTTCTCAACTTAATATTAATATCACGAATTCGAAGCTCCTGGTAAAATGTGTGAATGAAGACAAATAAAATTATCAAACAAAATCGATTCTTTTATTCTTGACTAAAGATTGAATATTTCTTGCTTAAAGGGGAAATTAAGAAAAGAAAAATGGGAAAATTGTGATTGGAAAGAGGGGAAAATAAAAGTTGTGATTGGAAAGAGGGGAAAATAAAAGTATGATTTCTAAGGAGAATTTACCCAATAACCAGTACTTAAAAAGATCTGGTTAAAGGCCTGTAATATCTCCGCCCAATCAAAAAGTGAGATAGTTATTCATCAAAGGATACTTTTATTAACGTAAAAAATAATAACATGAACAGTTGAATAGTGAAAAGAGACATAGGCTATAATATTGCCTACAGTAGCCATCAGTAGGTAAATTATAAACTAACGTTGACAAGTAAAATAGCGATGGTGTTCGACCTGTTGAACATTCTTAGGATTGTTTTCAGATATGTTATAATACATCAAAATAAGACCTTTATATTTTGGTATCAAGCTTACTTTCCTCACTTCCCAACGACCAACCTCCAAAATTTAACCCCAATTATGAAAAATATTCAATAGAACTCCCGATATTTTTTTGACATATTGTTGCCAGTCGATAAAATCTTCCTAGTCTCGAAAGTAATTTCACCTAGTCTACTTTAAACATAAGCTTATCTAACTTCATTCTGATTCCATGTTTCAATAACATGATGTTTTGGCCCACAAACTTACCTCCTCTCGCCGATGCAGTGCAGCGGCATAGTCTTTAGAAAGAAGAAACCTGTCTTCAGCCTTCAATCATCGTTGATACATGGCCATTAAACACAAATCATGGTCTCTTCGACGCTTATGAAAGTCATAAGTAAAAAATAGACAGACCCGGTAAAATATATCCGGAAAGTTCATAGTTTTTTTTTTTTTGTTAAATAATCGCTAAACATATGTGCTTTTTCATGGAATATTACTTTTTAACGAGACTTAAATATATAGTTAGCGGTGATAATATATTAACTTGCTTGTTTTTAATGCATTTGTTCGATGTAAATTTGTTCAAAATTGCATTTTGAAGAGAATGAATGGCCACTAAAAATACATAAAAGCAAATATAATTGTTTTTGTTTTATTTTTGCTTTTGATAGTACATCACATAATGTTTTAAAAATATTCAACTTGGTTGTAACTTAAGTTTTGTAAATATTGTAGAAAACATTTTTACTTAATTTTCATAATTTGGGGGGAAATTTCAGAAAAGTGGCTACCTTTCAGCTCAAATATCTCAACAAGTAAGTCGAGAACCCCCTTTTTTCTTTTCATATATGGAATCTACGTACAAAATGCAAGAAAATAAGCCTAATTAGAAAAAAATGACATGGGTTTTCCCAAAAGTATGGACATAACGCTCTGTCCCCTAGCTTACTCACAATTTTACAAAAAATGAAGATCCGAGTATTTAAATATATCAACTAAGCTTATTGATGACGTTCTACATTGGTGTTAGGTATATTTCATGTAGAGTATGTGGGAGCGGAGTCAGCATTTTCACAGCTGCCGTTTGTCACACTCGCTTAAAAACAAGACAAACATTTTTGTTTGTGAAATTCATTTTAATGATATGGAAGACTAAGAAGACTTAATTTGTGACTTAAAACTACTGACTTTGATTTGCTTGCCCATTGACATTCATAAAAAGAAAGAAATTTATAAAAAAATCCTTTCACGACCCTCAAACCTCTTAATTATAAATGAGAGTTTTATCACTCTAAGCCGCCGCTACCGGTCATGCTATTTGTTACGATAATCCTTTTATGAATAGGAATAATTTCAAAATGTTCTAACATGTAACTGTCTTTTTTTTATGAATAAAATGCAGAATTCAATCAGTTACTTTAACATGAAAAAAACCCTGCATACAGCTGACAAATGGTTGAACCCTCTGCCTTAGAGAGATATTGACATTTTCCTGTGTATACACGTCACAAGTTCTTGTATCATTAAACCCCGTGGACAGTTCAAAGAAAGCTCAAATATCGTAGCTTTATATCATTCAAAAGAAATAATGCCGTTTAACCTGAAGTCTAAGACTAATTACATTCAGTCTTGAGGCAGATCTCGCTGGGTTTGTAAATTCTCGTATATTTTGGCTTCATGTTCAGATTGCGAACAAATATACAAAATGAAATTTAACCTCCTCGAAATATGGGAACTACACATGTACAGAAACTAGTCAGATTATGATTTTTAAATGTGAAAAAAAATGTTCAATTCATCTTCAAATAACTTATTCTTTCACCTGTTTGGCACGTTATGCTTATGGGCTTATATGCAATGCTGCGGCCTCCGTCCATCTGTGTCAACTTCAATAACCTAGATATAGCTATTTTGCAAGTAGCGTTCTGAGAAGAAGGGCTATCAACTTTGTCTACATGAATGACTTTTACCCTGCACTTTCGAGGTCATATTTATGCGTCAAACGTTTGAAAATTCTATAACGCAATTTCCGAATGATAAAATGTGTTGTACGATATGAGGCCTGTAGCATATGCCGGGGTAGATACAACAGCTTGTTCCTCCTTTATTCACATTCAAGGTCACAGGAGCCTTATTAACTACCAGGACACCTAGGGTCATGCTTTGATTGTAAAATGCTGAGAAGGACAAACAAGTCTGCTCAGCAGAATCACCTTGACCTATATTCAAGCTCGCATCACGTTCTCTACAGATTATCATAAGTGAGCGCAACTCTTGGAATTTCGAGGATATGAGCTCACGTGAGTCAAATTAATTTAAACATTCAAACTTCCGAATAACCAAAAGGTCAACGGTTATGCTATTTAGATGGTAACATGCTGGGATGAAGGGCTAATTAAATTTGTTCAAAAGAATGACATTGGCCCATTTTCAAGGTCACCTTTCAATGACTTTTTCTGAATAACCAAAAATTCTAGTAACAAGACATTTGATCACCAGTGTTATCAGATGAGGTGCTGTGTTCCTTTAAATGAATGACCTCAACACACTTTCAAGGTAACAGGGTCAAATCATGTTAAAAGTTTTAACAATGTCTTAAAAATATTAATAAGCAAGAGACTTTAGGTCTTGTTTTGTAATTGACCAGTAGCATGCTAGGATGACTGGTCATCTATTTCAAAAGAATGACACTTTCAAGGTCACAAGGGTCAAATGTGTTAAAATATAGGTGGTCTTATTTCAACTGTAGCATGCAGAGAAGAATGGCAAATGAATCACAAGGATCAAATGTGTCTTCTGATTATACTATAACAGGCCTGGGATCTGTATTATTGAAATGATAGCACGCTGGGGTGGAAGCTATCAAATTTGTGCAAATGCATGACATTGATCCACGTTTAAGGTTCCACTGGTGTCAAGTGTATAAATTCTAAAATTTCAAATTATTTCTTCTGAATAACCAAGATGGTTAGAGTGATGATATTTTAAGAATACATGCCAAGTGCTATTCACTAAATGATCTTGACCCACTTTTATGGATCAAATGTGTTTTAAAAATCTTCATGTGAGTTTTTTCTAAAGATCAATTTTCTAGATAAACATTTTCAAGCAAATTGTTGCAATAAAGGGCAATTTATCTGTGCTTAAATAACTTTGGCCCGTTTTCAAGGTCACAAGGGTCAAATTTATTCAAATCTCTGAACAGCCTACAAATATTCTTGAGGTCTAGGGTAAATGTGCATATAATATTTGGCCTGTAGCTTGTCGATGTGAATTACCATCAAGCTTTTCCCTCCAAATAACCTCGACCTCTCTCCTTGGTTACAGGGTTCAAATTTGTGTAAATTTTTAAACAGTTTTTTATACATTTTAGAGAAGTAATATTAGGCCTGCAGATTCTTTGGATAATAACACTATCATTTGTTTCTCAAATAAGCGACTCTAATGAACTTTGAAGGTCACATAAGTGAATCAAGTTTAAATTAGTTTAATCTTGCTTGCTCTGAAGTTTGTTTGAAAACATATGACCTTTACCCTCTTGGAAGGTCACAGAAGTTAAATCGGTAGGTGAACAGCATTGAATAACAGATGAGCGATACAGGCCTATTAGATCTTTTGTTGTGTCCATCAATGCGAAAAACAATAAATTCTGTTGCAGTTTTCCCCATGTTTGGAAACTTATTGTAGTAAATTTACTGATCTGTACAGATTTTTTTCTGACCTCACCTGAATGGGTTGTAAATATAATATTGTAATGAAAATTAAAACTTAGCTAGGTTAATAGCACAGAATTCAGAAATTACTGGTGCCGACAAAGAATACGGTGAACCAGGAACCTTTAGCCCAGTCAATTATTCGCCCTGGCACTGCTGATAAAATCCATGTTCGCCTAGTGTTACGTTCGCCATTCACATGTAACTACTATTTATTGTATGTTGTGTGCTAATATTCGCTGTTGTGATAAATTCGCCCTCATTGGGGCAGATGAAGAAGGCGTTGGTTTAACTGTGGCGAACATTTTCCCGCTACACAATAAACATTTGGAACAATTATGTCGTAAAAAATAACAAAAACTTTTGGACTGAAGGATAACCATGAATTTATTGGCAATGAAATAAAATTTGATTATCATAAAATAACATCCGTCACTGCTGTCATTCGTTTGTCACTGTTTCACTTTTGAATATCGCACAGAAAAAAAACCTTACAGCCAACCTACCGCATTATATATGCCAAAAGGAAACACAGAGTCAGGGATATTCGAACTGCTTCACCATAACTATTTACTATAACGTGGTATGTGCTGAACTTGCAAGATATTGTTTGTGCAAATTGATAAACATTGTGCTTTTCTGATAATTTTTATAATATATAATTATACAGCTAGTAATTTTTGTGCTGTAACAGGTTTGCTCCACATATATAATGTCATTAAATTATTTATTTTTTCAAATTGATATTTTTTTTGGGGGGGATAAAAAAGTACACCTTAATATCAAATCTTGCAGACATGAATGTCTACTCCAAATTATTTAAATGTCATTACTTCTGCAAATTCTATCTGATATGCAGACTCCGCAACACTAATTAGCCCATTAGTTGTTGTACTTCCCAGAGTCTTCTAAAAAATTAATGATACAATTTTTTTTAAATTTTTTACGTCATTCCAACAGAGGTCATAGAAGACTTGTGCCTGTTTGTGTCTGAGGTTTTCTATGTTGTCTCGATTGCTGTCGTCTACATATTCTCTCGTCTTAATTGTCCTGGAATAGGAGCAGCAATCCGAGATTTTGACAATATTTTATTTTCAAAATGAAACCATCCCTGAACTGTTAAAAATATAATAATAGATATTTATAATTTATAATCATACAATGGAGGTAATTAAATGCATAATAGAAATAACATAAATGACTTAAACTGATTTTTTGCTACTTTTACTTATATTTTTTAAGAAACTATGCATAAAATGTGCTTTTCACTGGACAAACTGAACCACATGGTCAGATTACCATAGATCTTTTCTTCGATGCACTACAAACAAAGACGAGATTTAAAAGAAACAAATCATTTGCAACCATCCGCATGGGAAAATGGCTTCATATATTAATTAACTGGAACCAATCACATCTGGTACATGTATACACTTGGTCAAAGACATGTTTTTTTTTTATACATTTTGTTTATTGCTTCAATATTAATGTACGCATGACACCTGTCCTTAAACATTATACAATGTCATGTGATTTTATAATTTGTCATTTTATAAGGATTCCTGTACCACAGCCAAAAAAAATTAAATACGCATTGAAAACTATTTTTCCGACAAGTCTAGAACTTTGATACAGTGTAATGAAATTCTCATTTCCAAACAGAAAATCAAATCTAGTACCTTACAAAACTTTTAACAAAAATATAAAGAAGAAATAAACAAACAAAAAATCAACAACAGTATTAATTAAAAAAAGTTAAGTGCAACAGGGCCACACCCCGATTCAATCACTGGACCTCCTCCGACCATTACACTGTAGCTCTAACCAACCGAGCTGCCTTGTCAATGGCAGTACCCTGGCCAAGTTGCGCTCCAGTTGTAATGAAAATCAAAAATTAAGGGGAGATTACTGTATGTAAATAAAACGCTTCAGTGAAATTCTCAAAATTTTGCCTGTAATGGCACAGGAATCCTTAATAAGCTCCAAATTATCCATTTACAAAAAAAATCTTCAAAGGTCTTTTAGGGTTGAAAAGTCCTTTGTTTGTCACAGTAAGAACAGCCTATATCTTAATCTGGTAAAGATTGTACATGTGCCAGTAGTGTAAGCATACAGGAAATAAAAAAAAATCCTTCTCTCAACCCAGAAATCTAACATGTTTTAATTGGTTGTGCACACAATCTGACAACTGTGCTAATTGATTGGTCATACAATCTGTTAACTGTTATTTGATTGGTTGTCTTTCCTTCACACAGTTTAAAATTTCATGTCATCAGTCTTGCAGTATCTGACAGCTGTGATGTGATTGGTCACATACAGCCAGATAGCTGTGATGTGGTTGGTCACCTTAGGAGAAACACTTCACCAGTAGAAAAGGTAATAAAATACTAAACAAGTCAACAACAACATGCATCAAAATATAGAAGAGTATTAATTAGTAAAAATGTAATAAAAATGCACCACAGCACTATTCATTTCATCCTTGAGACAACATTTACATATAACACAATCACAGCGCCACCCACTTCGTCATTGGGACAGCACAGCCTGTACTTCAAACACAATCACAGCGCTACCCACTTCATTGCCTGTACCACACAGCCTGATCACAGCGCTACCCTCTTCATTGTCTGTACCACACAGCCTGTACTTCAAACACTATCACAGTGCTACCCACTTCATTGTCTGTACCACACAGCCTGTACTTCAAACACTATCACAGCGCTACCCACTTCACCGTCTGTACCACACAGCCTGTACTTCAAACACTATCACAGCGCTACCCACTTCATTGTCTGTACCACACAGCCTGTACTCCAAACACTATCACAGTGCTACCCACTTCATCGTCTGTACCACACAGCCTGATCACAGCGCTACCCTCTTCATTGCCTGTACCACACAGCCTGTACTCCAAACACTATCACAGTGCTACCCACTTCATCGTCTGTACCCCACAGCCTGTACTTCAATCAAGAGTAAACTCCAGGAACTTCCTGTGCTGTCCAGAAATTTAAACTCTATATGCTTACCTATATCCCTTGTATCACTTCGTGTAAGTATTGAGGATGGTGTCACTCAGGTTTCTCTGTACAGTAAACCACAGCCACTTGAGTTTAGCCATTTAAAAAACAAGCCATTTGGATCAATATGTCTCGCCTGTGCCCTGCTTTGACCATCACTGCAATATATGGTGCAAGTTTGGTTGGTCTAGCACTTATAGTTTCAGAGAAACTAACTTAAATGCAAAATCTTAATGTTGATGGAGATGCTGACAAAGTCAATGGACCATGAAAGGTAGGCCGCATCCAGCATTAATATATTTGATGCAAGGGTTGAGATGTACTACCTAAGATACAACTATGGCCCAAGTTTGGTTGGTCTAGCACTTATACTCTCAGTGAAACTAAGTTAAACGCAAAAACTTAATGTTGATGCCTCTGCCGAAAAGCAACACCTTAGTCTCGCTTCCGCTACCTCTTCGTGGCGAGACAAAAATTGAATAAAAGACAGTACTTGAATTTTGTTTAGACCAGTCCGGAACCTGATCGTCCTCTATTGATATAGTACATAGCAGCCAATCAGGTTCTGGACCAGCCGGTGTATTTAAATTCTTTCTTATTAATTTTGCTTATGACTGAACTCAAGTGCCTGTGGGTAAACTCTGAACTTAATGCTCGTTTCATTTTCCACTACAACATACCTCAAGGTAACATTTCCAGTCTATCTTAACAATTCTGTAATATATCTTCCTCGATATACCTGGACTGTCAAGCCCCCTTTCAGCATTAACTATTCACTGGACAAAGAGGTGACCATATATACTAGTGCGACAGTTTTACTGAACACAAAGTTACAGATACAGGCCGTGCGGTGGCTTCATCATCTTCTCCGGTAACTACAACCTTCCTTCATAAATAACAAGAAATATGGAATGTAAAAAATAGACGAAAACTTGAAATCTATAAATTTATACACAGAACAATTATGCCAATTTATATCATGATCATATTGCCACTTGGTGGCACAACTTTCAACAATGAATAGTAATGTGTTATAACATAGATAAATTTGAGTGTAAAAATAGCAAAAGTAAAGTTGAAGATTCAATCCCTGTCTCCCCATATAATATATTTACTATTATGCTACATATTGAGATTTCTATCATATCTTACTAAGATACAGTCAAGCTATTTAAACCGTAATTCTAATGTCAATTCTAAAATCATCTTTTATAGTAGTGCATTAATTTCTACTTATACAGTGAAACTTCACTAGTCAAGAAACAAGATTCTGGATTAACCTATGTGTCCAGATGAACAAAATAGTCCGTATCAATTCTTGAAGAATGAGGTTACACTGTGAAGCGGTTGTAGGGAAACTAAATGGGATCCCAATACACAGTGTACATATTGCATGTATTTATAATGAATCGCATTGCAGGTGTACAATATTCAAATTACTAGTGCATGATTCTCAATACAGGTATATGATTCACATTGCAAAACTGTATGATTCACATTGCAGGTATATGATTCACATTGCAGGTGTACAAATACTACAATTCACAATGTCGGTATTATGATTCACATTGCAAGTGTGCAATTCCCTATGTTGGTATTTATGATTCACATTGCAGGTATACAATTCACATTGTTCGTATTATGATTCACATTGCAGCTGCATGATTCACATTTCAAGTGTGACAGAAATAGCTACAGTGCTACTAGCATCTAGGGGTTCTAGCTGTCAGCAAAGACTTACAATTTCTATATCAGGAAACCTACAGATATTGACATAAATAAACATTGCACTTATTATATTCAATCAAATTAGTTTGCCACAGGAAAGAGGCATAAAAAAGTTAGAGATAATTCTTTATTTGGAAAAAAAAGTTTTTCTAATTAAGAATTTGCAATTAGCAAGTTCATACTTAACTGTATGGTTAATTAATAACTAAAAGAACATCATTTAATAAATCGAAATTATGTGGTAAGGCTATTAATGTTTAGCTTGTATTTTATGAGCAAGAGAATGACAAACCATTTCTATCACATAGAAAGATGAATGAGTATATTTTCTCCTAAAATGTACGGTATAGAAAGGATTTTTTTTTTCAAAACCTTCAAAAATAATTATGCTATCACTGTAGTTCTGATCTTTTCACTGTACATGTACATGAAAAAATATTTTTTATAGAAATGCTTGACCAATCAAATGCCTGGGTCGTTGTGAGATATGGATATAATGAACTGGCCAATCAAGAGGCAAGGCAGAGGAAGTGGGAAACAATTTGTCCAATCCGAGGCCACTAATTCAGGAAAATGTCCCAAACTACTCGGTGAATACAACAGTTAGTAGCTACGAATTTCACAACCTCTAAGATATTTACAAGGATCACAGATAGAGAATGAAGGTAACGACTGTCTGAATGCCTTACTCATTTGAATCGACACAAATAGTACTCCATAACATTCAGATAAAATATCGTAGTGAAACGTAGTAAAAAACATGAAAAATACAATTCAAACTAGGAATTCATGACCACATGGTGGATTCCAAGGGGTTCTTAAAGAAGTAGGGACAGGGGCAGAGAAAAGTCATTAATGAGGACCCACTTGAGACATTTATGTAAATGATGTGTAGTATACTGTCAGTCTTGGCTTTACAGCTTGAGCCGAGTGCAGAAACGTCTTTGAAACCCCTTGGAACCATCAGTGGTGCACATGTGTAAGAAATAATCTGTTCATTGGTCGTATATTTATATAAGTCCAGAGCTAGGAAGCTTCTCCTTTGTCTATTTTTACTATCACTTCGTCATTCCCAAAGTCCTCTTCATCCATCCCTCTGGCAATCTGCAACATACACATCAAACATATTTAAACAAGGTAAAGTATTGTGAACAATCTACAGAATCGAAAAAAATGAACAAGGGCCATAACTCTGTATAAAGTGGAGCAAGAGACTCGATCGATTTCAGCGAGAGAACACTCCACCATTCTAAGAGGTACTCTCCTGTACAGAATTTAGCAATTGTAGACAATGAAAGTATATGAGATATGTTTTGGACAAAGGAACACATATATTTATAGTGACCATAGTGGCACAAGTCTGTATGTCACAGAGGGGCATTAGACATGATTTCGATACACGAAACTCTGCCAACCCAAGAGAGTAACATCCTGTCCTGAAATCCTGAACAGCCAATTAGGAAATGTAAACAAATGTCATTAACTTCATTAAATGTTTGTCATGATCAATCTGAAGAAGTCATCGCAACCTGACACTGTTAATTAACCAGATATAGTACCAAATCCAACAAGTCAAAGCCTAGGTCATAAAATAATAGCATACACCTCTGAATGTTTGTAAAGCATATATATATATGTCTCTGGTCCTGCTTTGGTGGAATCAAGGTCAGTGAGGTGTAAAATATAGGTCACAATGTCCTATATTTGATATATTCTGTATAGGTGTGGTACTTCTCAAGATGTGCCTACATATGAATTAAGTTGACGACTGTAACACTTCCAGTTCATTCATATTATCGTTAAAATCAACCAAGATGTCCGACAGACCGACAGTTATAAATAGCGACAGTCACTCTATTTCCAAGCTTTCGTGCTCAATATAGCCCTTCATCTTGACCAACAGTCATTTATGATAAGAAGAGAACTGAATTGGATTTTTTAATATAACAATAAATTTTTGATAAAAACGAACTTAATTCTAATGATCATGAAATGACAATGAAGCATATTCATTTTTTGGATAATGCTGGTCACTTGTTGTTCCACACAATTTCTGATATAACTTAAATCTTTATTTGTTTTACGAGGACTACTGACAGCCCAAAGGCTACGAGTCGCTGTACACATAGTTTAAAAACATCAAAGGATTACATGATATCAATAATACAACATTTACAGCTAGGAACAAACAGCAACGGGAGGCGAGAAAGTCCAGGATATCTAACAACGATATTCTCACAACATCAGAAACATCAAACAACAGATACTTAAAACAACATCTTCTATCAGACAACATATATATATATACAGAATACTTATAGCAATATATAAAACTCACTAAACGACATGTTTATTTAACAAAGCTTGCTATTACACAACAGGTTAAATAGAACAACAGTTATAATTTATACAACAAAGCCATCAACTGTATACCATTGTTATAATTCTATAATGCTACAGTTGCTTTGTCAGAGTTTACAAGTGAAGGGCAGTCTGTGTGAAACCTGTCTCTTAATGAATTATGACCCCACACTGAACGTGTTTCATATTTTTGAGCCATTGCATCAGACCAAAATATATTGGGACATAACTACAGAAAACCAGATCCAACCTTTATAATTTAACACTGTGTATTTGAATCAATATTTGTAAGAATTTTAATGATCTTTTAAGAAACTGAAGAAAATTCAGTGAGGTTAAAGGTTAAGATGTGCTTTTTGTTTCAATTGTGTCCAGTAACTTATTATTACTCAAGATTAATAATTGGTCACAAAAGCAATATTTCTGACCAAAATATTACAAGCAGTTTACTTTAAAGCCTGCATTTTGCATATATTGGATATAATTAGCTTATTACATATATTGTTAGTACTGAAGCATATTCTGTTTAAATTATTGATACAAGCTGGATAACTTATATATGATACGCATCTTGTACATTTTGTGTAAAAGTAAGTAGTAACTATCCAGCCTAACTAACCAGGTTTGAGCACCTAATGTTGACACTTACTAGGTTTGGTCACCCCATGTTGACACTAACCAGGTTTGAGCACCTCATGTTGACACTAACCAGGTTTGAGCACCTCATGTTGACACTAACTAGGTTTGAGCACCTCATGTTGACACTAACTAGGATTGAGCACCTCATGTTGACACTATCTAGGTTTGAGCACCTCATGTTGACACTAACCAGGTTTGAGCACCTCATGTTGACACTTACTAGGTTTGGTCACCCCATGTTGACACTAACTTGGTTTGAGCACCCCATGTTGACACTTACTAGGTTTGAGCACCTCATGTTGACACTTAATAGGTTTGAGCCCGTTATGTTTGAGCTACCGTGTTGACACCTAAAAGGTTAGAGCTCCTTTGGTAAACAAGATGGCTTCTGTGTAAATATCTACTCTTGGTTAGATTGTATGTGCCCTTTCTTTAAGTTATAATCTTTAAGTTACATGTTTGACAAATTTAATTTTCCGTTGCGCATCATCAATCAGAAATAGTCAAGACAATTCTAGATGTGTCATCAGGACTCCATGTTTGCTGAGGAGGTAATTTCCACACAGGTACCTACAGGTATGACAATATAGGCAAGCATGCAATATTATACAACATGTGTCCACACCCAACAATGGCCCCATCTGACCAGCCACAGATTTTCATCAGAGATATTTGTTTTTTGATTGCCTGTCCTGGCCTTTGTTTTACAAAGCTTTCTAAGACAAGAATTTTACTTGACTTTCATAATGCAAATACATAAGGACTTGTATGTTTTTTTAAAAGCAGAAATCATAACTTAGAAAGCATTGTGAAACGGGAGCCTGGATGAAGTCTGTTTACGAAAGTTCTATCTTTGATTCTTTTCAAGGCAATCTAGTACATTTTGTTTTGATTTTTTTTTCTCAAATATTTTTTATATGATGTGAAGCAAAGGTCAGTACATTCTGTGGACAATGGGTTATGTTGGGTGAGGTTAGGGTTTACACAAATTCTTTACAGTGTTAACTTACGTCCTCTTCCTCCTCATCATCTCCCGGCACAGTCTGGAGCACAAATACATCGTTACACAATGTAACAAAACTAACATGGTAATGTCGCTCGGTGAAATGATTTGTCTTTGTCGAAACAATCATGTGTCAATACAAGAAATAATTGTCAAATGTCAACATCAATCAGTAAAACATGTATTTGTGTCGACAAATTCGCCAGTCACCTACAAAACTCTCCGAGTCAATGCGTGAAGTATTTCTCACCTGCATGATGGCATCGGTGTCGGCTAGGGCCTGTTTGGCAAGGTAGCGTTCCCTCTTGATTTTCAGTTCCAGGGCCTCGGGTACATCAGGAACAAGAATGTCGATCAGTCGGCACACGCCAAACACAAAGTGCTATGGAGGAAAGGGATACATGTGTAAGCACATACCATATATCGGTTAATAATAAGCCCATTCAATATCTATTGCAGTTTCGTAGAAATACCAAGAAATGTTTTTTCTTGTTAGAAAATAAACCCAACCACTTTTTACAAGTCTTAACTCAGGATGAAATTCATTTTCCTACCTAGATCACTCAAAAGAGACCCAGATGCTTTAATATGTCAAAACAGTATACTATTTCAAGTTTGGAATAAAAAAAAAAAAATTATGTCCAACTAGTTCATATCCATCAATAGATTACAATAAACAAAATCTGAGAACAAGCTTAAATTGAGTTATGACAGTGTTTATATTTTGGACCAAGCCCCTCTGCCCACAGTACTAGTGAAGCCAAACCTTTCATATATACTTTGGAGAGTCAGACCTTGACCCTGGGATCATTTTAACTAAATTTGATTAAATCTCTTTCTTTTGACATATATTAACATCCTTTGTTTACGCGATGTTGAATCTCTTTGGCCTGAGGATGGTCTAAATGAACTAAGGTTAAAATCAGTTTACCGGTACTGAAGAAGTAGGATTGTACTGAAGAAGTAGGATTGTACTGAAGAAGTAGGATTGTACTGAAGAAGTAGGATTGTACTGAAGAAGTAGGATTTTATGGGCCTAGAAATGGTCCAGACCACAATTAGTCGAAATCAGCATAGCTGTACTGGACATGATGACAGATACTAGTCACCACAGCATAAGTGGACGTTGAACTTTGGGCCAGGTGAGCTAAAAATATTTCTTCCTCCAATAAAATATTTAGTATCTCTCTAAAATAAGTGACACCAAGATTATAAGAGCACTGTAGGGACTTGTATACTCAGGGCACATGTGAGCTGTCAATTCCAAACTTAAGCAGCTCCCAGGGGTGCTAAACCCATGATATTTGCTGGTTGGGGAGGTGAAAAAGAGGAATTTATCATGTGACCACCAAACCAGACCTCAATAAGGACAAAGCAAGCTACTATTTACCATCAGTCTATGCCAACCTGATTCAGTCTCATGTCTTCAAGTTAACACCCCCC
>JAUMHH010171214.1:0-16169 GCA_032359455.1 Chlamys rubida | reverse complement strand
AACTTAGCAGCTACGAGGACGTTAACATAAGACGAAAAAAACCCATCAGTTTGACTAAACTGAAGTAAACGTTATTTGTTTTAAACAACTGAAATAACCCTAGATTGCCGTATTGGTTTCTGATTGCCTAACCCATTTTCACCTTAATCTGAATTACAATTTCAATAAAATCTAATTACTTTTGAACCAATGTAGTTATTCGAAACGGCCGCAAACGATTCAGGTTAGCTTGCTTATTTAAAGCCTAACTCGAATTAGATTGAAACGATTTGGGTCCAAATTCATGGTTATCATTCTGTAACAACAACAAATAAGCTTTTTTGTATTGTTGACATGTGAAATTATCTGACAACTGTCATCAGTGAAGATAGGATGGTTTGTCCATCTGTCTGATTTTCACATTTCAGTAACCAATCAGAAAACTGCGAAGAACAAACAAAAGTTATAAATACTATATTGCGACATGGAAAGTGTCAATAGAACAGCATTACATAAAACCCAGCTTGCCGAGCGTGATGATGTAGGCAATGGGCGACATGTTATGCCAATTATTTAACATGTTGTTATTTATATTTACATATAAATGGTTTGATAATTGTACTTTGCGGAATATATACAGTAAACTTATATTGGGTCTTCTCCCCGAACACGTGTACTCCGGTTCCCTCCCTTATTTAGACCCTTCGTGCGCTAACGTACAGGCCAACAAGAGTGATTAACATAAGTTGCAATAATTTGTTTCCTAATTGTTGTGAAATGAATAAAGTCTATATTTAAATCAAATTGATGACGCATTTTCAAAGAGAAATTCGATGTAGTGACAATGAAACTTCACGGAATACATACGGGCACAACAACAAAAGTCGATATTTATATCGCACAGTAGTGTTTTTCTAACAAGATTATGAGGTGACAATAAAACTTGCGTTCTTCAACCTGGGTTTCTCAAAAGTTAATGTCAATGTGCAAAGCTTAAACAGAGGTTTCGGTGTTATCTTTATTTTGAAAATAGCCGAAATAAATAAAAAAACAAACAATTTCAAACGTTCTTGTTATAGTGCATTCAACGTGAAATCATTAAATCTGAAATGTTTTGTATCCTTGCATACATTCCGCCACATAAGAGAAAGAGAAAAGGGGGAGGGGGGTCACTAAAAGTGGTGTATAATTATTGTCAACATATAGTCTCTATACAGCCAATCTAAAAACGTTTTATGAATGAAATGCTTTTCTGAAAAATGTTTAAATCAAAATATTTCAATGGAGAGCTTAGAGTTGATCGAAATACAGTAATTTCTAAGGAGCACGAGAAATCAATTAGGAGGCGAAGCCTTCTATAAATATTCTCGTACTATTAACCTGTTAAAGACAGAAAGCCTTAAGTTAACGGTAATAACTATTCTCATTGTTACCAATATTCAAATCCTAAAAATCAATGATAACCGCATGTGGTCTATCTTGTGTCTGTTCCGGTAGGTATGGACCAGCGTGAAGTCGGTTACTTATTAAATATTGGGCTAGCCCAACGTTTGGCCAGTCAAACATTGATAAGTAACCAACTTCACGCTGGCTAGGTATGGCATTTTGAACAGCCCGTATTTGAAGACAACTTCCAAAACAACTGTCTCAATAGATTCAATTCATTCGTTTAATTTGTTTTTAGTACATTTCATAAACAAATACAAGGTTAAACTATTGTGGTAATTTAAATATGGACAGAGTTTACCATTACAGTCACATTCATAAATTCCTATTGAAGTAACAGTGGAGTTGTGTGTTTTTGAGTGGGATATGACAATCGTTGGGAACTATTATTGCGAGTTAATAACATGAAATTGATGTAACAAAGGTTATTTAGCGAATACCCAGACATGTTTACAAAAGCCGTGAGCCTGGTATTGTGTATTGCTCTCCAATTAAATCTTCGCGAGTAATCACAATTGCAAAAATAACTATTCACACAATATAATTGATTAAAGAAGGTTTACAATTGTCACTGAAGATGTTCATCAGGGCCCAGTGGTTCAAAGGGTGATTAGCTTAATCAGTGATTAGCGCAAATTTCGTTTTTTGTGTATCTTTGAAATACAACTATTAACTGAGTTAAAACTTTCCAGATATCAAGTATTTAATAGAGTAAATGTACGTGTAAAATTACGAGTTTTTACCTTGCATATTGACGAAATTATTAAAGGTTGACAAATGTCATTAAACAGTGATTAAGCTAACCATCCTTTGAACAACTGGGCCCTGAACGATATTCAGTAATACCTATTATAATTACATGTACATTATTAAAAAAACTTAACCGCACGACGAAATTCATTATAATTTAAAGAAATCATGGTATTACATAACACATAATACACTATTTAGCAATGCAAAACTGGTACAGGTGTACATAATAAAATCAGCGTGTCAAACATATCTCAAATAAAAATAACCAAACACAGCCGAGGATCCTATTGGCTTCCTTAAATTTTTAAATTAAGATATCTCGCTAAACATTCGACTGCTCAACAAACCTAAAATAGACTTTGTTATCTACGGAGGATCAGATTGACAATGTTATTGACAATCCATTAAATAGATAACGTGAGTTTAGTTACTGGTTTTAGGATCGATTGACGTAACTGTGAAGCCGTACACATCCCTGTGTGTATCCGCGGTAGGTTACCCCTCCCAACCCTACCGGACGGCATGTTGTGTCCTCACAGGTCTCAAGCTATCAGTCCCAATATACTTTGTTTATCTATGTTGACTTCCCGTCCGTCTATATTGTGTCTTGTAAGCGTCGTTGACGTAAATCGAGATAATGAGACAAGTTGGGGTCTCCTTATGGAAATGTCAGAATAGCTTAAACCGAAGAGTCTTGCCGTAGGTCACTTTGATATTTGTGCAATTAGATCGATTTTTTCCACATCAAATGATACAGTGTTAGACGCTGATTTTGAGACTTGAGATCTAGCTGGCATTAAAGTGTGCCTCAATGCAGCGATAATTATGCAGGCTGATAGTATTTGTTGTCACTAGGCAACCGTTCCCGCTTCTAGCTGTTATTTTGAAGATCCCTGTAGTCTCCCCGGGACTTTTGACGTCACCGTTCTTCACTTCATGTGCCATTCTATTTAACAACAGGAGCTCGGTGTTCCCGGATCCGGGAGTAGGTATAGGCGCGTGCTGCTGAACAGGTTTGCTGGACTCTCACTAACACCTCTTGACCTGTTGATTTTGCCATACATGTAGTGTTGTTTCATCTGCCGTGTGTTCTCCTGTGCTGTCCATAAGGGGAGTTTGCGTTGGAAGCGAGGGATGAGAGATACTGTAGTGTGTTAATGTGAGAGCGTCGACGCAGCTGTCAACACCGTAGTCGCCGTGACGAGGGAACACACGAGTATATAGCAGTATCATATCGATTGTAGATCAAACTCACAGCAAAATATACTAAAATCAAAACAATGCGGTCTTATTGGTCATTTATGGTTTGTTAGATAAACAATACCCCAGTGTGTACGGCAGTGGTTTTACGAAAGGAACTAATTCTACCGAGAGGTGAGCTGCTGGTCATCATGGACAAGGATGGACACTGGATATCTGACAGTTGACTAGTACGACAGGATGACCATTTGATCATTATTCCCAGGGGACATCTACTGGTGAGTTCATTTATAAGAATTATATTTCAATTCTCAAAGTCCCGTGTTATTCTAATTGTAAATAAACGAGCTAGTTTATATTTTGGCTCACTGGATGTCTGTCATCATCACAACGGCAGAATCCTTCGATGGTTATTAAATATGAAGTGTTGTTGTTTTTCTTTTTCGCCGATAGTTTTTCAATTTTAATGAATTAGCAGCATTTCTCAGTGTTTTTTCTGATTTATTTTGTCTCTGGCTGTGGAGGACTTGTATGTTGGCCATGTCTTATTTCTTTAAATATATATTCAAAGCATTCGAATACCCATCTGTGTACTTATTTAGGTACTCTAAAAGAATTATAGTCATGCTTTTGGCAGTGTGTGTGTTTAGTCGATATTGTTTTACATGTAACTGACATATTCGAATTTGATCGTTTACATTGTTATTCAAATTTATATTGTTACAATGTTAGATTCTTGAAAAATAATAATGCTTGTACTGATTTAAGGTTGATGCATGAACATTGTAAGTAGGCGGTTACCCTAGTGATGGCTTATTTCTGTATTTACTGTCATTTTATATATGGGCATGTAATTTCAATCTCAATATTGACCCATCTGTTATCTCGCTAATCTGCATCGGGATACCTCAGTGCTGTGTCCAGCTCTCTGATACTGTAGTTTGTGGCCAACCTAGCCACAAAGCTAATCCAAGACAATATACCGGTCTCGATATGAATACCCGCTATATATATAGTGATGTTTAATACAATGGCCGTGCGCCTTCCGATTCGCACTGGCTGGTGTTTTGGGATAACCCTGAAGTTTTAAGTCGAATTGATACCAACAGATATTTCAAGATTTGAAGCCATGGTCGCTGGCACAATGTCGTCTGCTCTGATATTTAAGAAGATTTCTTTTTCTACGTATAGCGATTTGATTTCCCCCTTTAGCTTATATATAGCTTTAAAAAGCCATACGAAGTGCTGAGAGTCTTCTTAAATCATTAGAAACAAGTGCCATTTTTTAGCTATCAAACGTTACTCTGGTTTTTAAAAATACTTGAAAGGATAACAGTGATTCTTTTGTTTAAAAACAATTAGTTTCGTTTGTATCAACACCATACTAGATCATCAGTTGACATACACACACGTTATTACGGTAATATGATAGTATTTTGAAATTTTATAAATTATTGACCATAATAAGAAATGCTCCCAAAATGAAATAAATATTATTTTGAAGACAAATATTTGACTTAAAAGTATCAATGGGTTAAGAAAAAAATGTGAATTTGACTAATTTTGTCAATAAATATCGTGGGATATTTTGTAACCTTACCGATGTTTGGAAGCCACACATGTTGTCGGTTTTACGTAAGACGTGTTTTACGTGTCATTAGCCGGCTTCTCTCACACTCGAAGACACTCTTCATTTTATACAATTTCTTCGTAATTCCAGTAGCGTGTTGTGGTATCTGTTGAGGGAGGCCCAGAGATATTTCAAGCTTTCACTGGAAATATAAAGCGTGTTTTTGAAATGATAACGTCATTGAGGGGATTTTACAGTACACAACAAGCCTAAGGGTAATTATGTAATATATATACATTCGCCAATCACCCGAGATATAGTCTGTAGTAACGATTCCAACTCTAATATGTGTATCTACAATAAAATTAAAAACAGGCTTCTGCCATCAACATTTATAAACATTGTATCTATGCTATAACGAGGTTTCCACGACATCTTTGTAAGGTGCTATAGCTTGTATTCGTGCATGCACCGCTACGAATGTTTGATGCAATGTTTGGAGAGGCTGTACTGATTGGTTTGATGAACACACTTTCAGTACTGCTATGCAGATATGATTTCACCTTTTCTTTGAAAATGTATTGGTTCTCTGTTGCAGCTATTGTAAGAGATATATTACGCGTGTACATATTCTTATCATATAATACATTGTCTATATGCTAAATGTAAACAAACACACACGAGTAATACAACACTTGTCTTGTGATTTTCACTAAAGTGTTTTCAAATATGTCGATTAAGCTTTTCTATACATTTAATAATTTGTGCTGAGTGTTACTACCTGATTATGGGCATTAAAATAGCTGGAAGGTAGGATTTGGTTGTTTTTTTCAAGTTTAACGTCCTATTAACAGCTAAGGTCATTTAAGGACGTGCCTCCATGTGTGTTGTGTATGCGTGCATGTGTGTATGTGTGTATGTATGCCGGAGACAGGGAATTTTGGTGTACTTCCTCCTTGTGATAGTGCGGATCTGATGTCGTCTTTAGAGTGCTATCTCACTGAAATACCATACCGAAGGCACCCAGGACGGCATTCCGCCCGGCCACATTATTCTGACAACGGGTGAACAAGTTGTCGCCATTACCCCTAATGCTGAACGTTGAGCAGTGAATAGCAATTATCATTATTAAGTGTCCCGGCCTGGGGAAAGAACCAATTGTCTCTCTCACCTGGGCGAACGTTCAACATTAAAGCCAAAAGTGAAGTGTTGCCAAACAAGGCGCTAAGAAATGAAAGATAGATAGAAGTAGAAAGAAAGAGAAGGATCCCAAATGTTGCAATGTGTGCAGCAGATTTATTTTGGCCATTTTTGTGTCCCCAATTAGAGGGTATAAAAGCAAATCCCCAAACCTGCAGGGGGTTCATAAACATAATATTTTAGGGTTTAGAAGGATCATGCCTAATTTGTTCCTTCCTCACATCTCTTGCAAATAAAATATGATACAAAAAAAAAGAAATATATATTAAAAACCATCATATTTTGAATACAACTCGACATATTTTAAATGTTTTTAATCGGCTTCATGGAGGAAATGTAATGCTGAGCATGAACGACCTTGTATGATATTAAAACAGTGTTCCAACAAACAACTGATCTCTTGCTATGTAGGAGTGCCTAACTGAATCTGTCACTCTTGTGTACATGTAACGTAGGCTGGGAAATGTCAACCCGAGGGATCTGGAGTCTAGCATGAGGTTTTGCCGAGTGATAAACGTCAAAATTCCTATCTTGACTGTTGAAATTGCTCTGCTTACATCACACAGGATCGAATAACTATTTTCTCCCTTAATTTCCAACCGTAAAATTAAGTTGTAATGGTGAATACATCGCATGGAATTTGGTAAGGAAATTTATTACGTTATCCTGGTAACGCTGCATAAAGTGATGACGCGATTGTGACTTTTCTTTCCTCTAGAAAAACCAAAATGTACCTGTGAATATTTGTTTACTATCAAAAACGATGAATTTTATCTCTATTATTGTACAGTTTAAAATAATAATGCAAACGTTTACAATTACGTTATTGTATAACGCCTTAATATGTATCCTTCTATGCCAATATGACGGAACAATGTTCAGTGCTAGCATTAATTTAACACAAATGTTTTATGTTTTATGTCAGGACATATCTTTTTATTGAAAACTCTTCTGCGTAGCATAATATTCCAATTTAGATATTAATGCAACCTTAAAAAGGGGTTTAAAACTGTAACTGATTTTAAATCTTTAAAAATTCTGTCGAAAGATAAAAAAAGAATATGATTATTTTCCTAAACATATCAAAAACAAAAACTATTCGGATGTTGGGAGTTCTATAATTTTCCAATGTATTTGTCAATGACCTTCACTTCGTTAAAAGTTCTATCTAAAACACTTGATTAGTTGTGCAGTGTTAACATTTAGAAATGCCACAATATTACATGACGTCATCTTGGTTTTGAAGGAACGTCATGTTTATATCGTTTTTGCTTGGAGTTTTTAAAAATGAGATCTTCAACACTTACTGTAACATACAAGTGGGTCGCACTAACTGAAAATCTTTACATTTTATGTGTAATTCGTAACCATAGATACATACTTATGTTTATAGCGACTCAGTTATATCAATGGGCAATGTGTCACTATGGACATGTCTGGCTGTCGACCATTGTAATATCACAACTGCCTCTTTTTGAGTATGTCGTGACTTTATATTACTTATAATTGTGTGCGTGTATACATATATATATCATTTGTATGGACACATTTCACTAACCAAACCTATTGGGCATACATTGGGCTAAACAGAGCCTCCCGAAAACCTGACACTCCATACGATAGAATAATGAAATTCGGATTGTATTTATATTAAATCAATACTCTGCAACGTTGATAATTGGTAACATAACAGGGACTATCCATTAAAGGTTTGACATTTTTACACAGGCAACAACTCTGTATACGTAAGCACAAACTCATTGAATAATGACTTATCAATGTTTCATCAATGATTATTGAGAACATCAATATGGGCGAGACATACACTAGTAAATTATGTCGAAGTAACAATATTGATGACAATGTCACCGCATCAATGAATGCAGGAAAGATACCGTGAATTACAAGTAAGAGGAATCAGCGAATAAACAAGAGTAATGTATTAGATATTGTACAACAAAAAATGAATGTATCATACACTGTATATTGTACTACATTGTATAAAGAATAAAAGTACGATATATAATACAACAAAGAATGAAGCTATTACAAATTGTGCAACAAAGAAAAAAAAAAAAATTTTAAACAAAGGACACATTTATTATTCATTGTAGTAAAAGAAATCGTGTATCACATATTTTAAACAAAAAAATCGTGTATTATAATATTATAGTTTAAACCAAAAAAAGTCATGGATCAAATATTGCACAAAAAAAACGTTAAATACATAAATATATATTTATATTGTCTACTAAAGCAATGTTTAAAAGTAAGAAATGAACTTATATATACTATACGTTTGTAAAGGGAACACCTACTCCGATTCATGTATACTTTTTATAAAACAAGCAGCTTTAGAACTACTATTGTATGTTTTGCAAAGATCGATTACACTTCTTAACATCTGTCATTAATGGAGATGGATTTAGTAAATGCTAGTTCAATACATTGTTATGGCCCTGACCGGATTTTAGTCGACCTTTCTACACTCAGAGATCGCTGAATGTGCAACATATTGCTGTGATGTCATCTGTCGTTGGCTTTTATATAGACTACTTGATTTATTCATTATTTCGTATTATTTTTGCCTTCTGTTCTGCATGTCGTCCTGATCTTGATACCTTAAGAGTTTGAACGTCTTCCTTAGCAAATAACGTTATAGAAAAATACTCCCGAGCAGACCGGGCCACCATATGCGATTTGTGTTTGCTATTGATTCAGGCAAAATCATAATGACATGTTAATGAGGATCAACAATAAATCCTGCATTTACTCTTTCCAATCGATACTCAAGATTACAATCCTGTACAGAGGTTTGATAGTTCAATACACTGTTGCTTTCAGCAGTTGTTTCTGGATTACTGCAGGTCTACACTGTTGGATATTTCGAAAAAGGAAATCAATTTTAACGTTTTAACACGTGTGAGGAGGTTATTGAATAGCAACATGAAAGTAGTACAGATACGGGTGATCATTACGGTAACTGCACGTTATCATTTTAGGATTTTAACTCTGCTCACACCTAACGCATTTCTGTCTTCAGCACAATTTTCCTAAAGAAACATTTAATTAAGAAATGTTTGTTTAGACGAGTGATGTACTTGTCGTCTGCGTTACAAGTTTTCCGTGATCAACAGAAGGGTAGCTATGGTATTTGAAACCTGCAGGATTGTTTCACTCTGCATCCTGTTCGCCAGAGACAACTGCAGTGTGTAACTGGTGCAGAGACGAAGGTAGCTCCAGGTTATATGTGCTGTCTACCGTGAAATTTCCGCTCATAATTTCTGTCGATAATATGTTTCCTTTAGATCCCGAAAAGATTTCAAAGTACGAGCCGCTATTGGGATGAAGGCAACGCTTCAGTACTAATTGATGAAAGGAATGGGGAAATTAAAAATAATCGGTCTTTTGTGATAACAATAAAGACATCGCCTCTCTCTTTAATGATATCATCCGTCTTAAGGTTCCGTTAACTCTAGTGTAAAAATATACTATTCATTATCAATTGGAATATTAATTCACTAGTCAATTTAAAAGGCATTCTTATGCTTTCCCATTCTGTAAGTGTTTTGTTTCCTCATTACATTTTAAGTTACAGTAGGCTGGCTATATTAAATATAAATATTCAATATGAATAATATATGAATATTAAACACTTGTTTGCAGATTGTAAGGTGTACATTGTTGCATATTAGCTATCTCTATTGTTTTATTCTTATTGCTTCGTAAATAAAATGTATGATAGCGAGACGGTTTACGGGGTTTATTGACATCCATATTACATTCAATGTTTATAAGAATGGACCTGTTACCTAAATATACATAGGAAAGATATAGTATATCAATTTTGTTTTTGAATTATTATGAATTTAAGATATAATTACCGAACGCGTATTTGTATAAATGTTGTGTGCGAATGAAGGCAAACACTATTAAGCTCATTGGATAATTAAAGAAAGGCGTAAGTAAAGCAGTCAAAAGTCGAATGTGAAAACAGTTCGTGTCGAAGCAGCAAATATAAATATACAAAAGTGGTTAACAAAAAGGAAAAATATATTGTTTGATCGCTTTTTCAAGTAGATAAAAATTCAGGATTTGTTTAATTTAAGCAGAACTGATGTTAAAGATTAGTTTGATCTTCCTGCACGCCACTGAAGAAGGCAGGCTGTTTCAGTTGAATTGTTTTTCCTGATAACTTGATACATGACATGAATTTGTTCACAGGTCTAATGTTTCAATAGAAATGCTATTACAACAGTCAAATATAAAATCGCAACTACATACGTGTGACATAGATGTATTGTTTTTCGGGATTTGATACTCTAGTTACATATGAGGTCGTTTGTTGACGGATCCCTACAACGCTTAGTATATATAGTAGGTAGGAAATAAACGGGAAGATACGGGCTCAACGTGTTGCGATTGGGCAGAACACCAAATAAAATCCCAAAATCTGTACGAGACCCTAGTCGTCTGTTGGGACAATCTACTATGGAATACAGCAGAACTATAATTTCTCCAATCATGTAGGGGATTATGTGTTACTCTATCAGGCTGTTCATGAAAATATATTTACAATCATATTACATTGCCTCTAGGTGAACTGATCGAGCAGCAATTATGGACATAACAACGTGAATGTCATTGTTCTATTTTCATCGTCATTATGTCTATATGACTATTTGAAAGCCGTAATATATGTCATATCCCGATTGGTGACGTCATCATCGTTAGAATTGGAGTTATAACTTTGTATACAAATGACACTCGTTAGGTAATGGCTGCTCCTTTTAACAACACGATAGAGCACTAATTTGAACTAAATACTGCACTTTGTATTATATATATCTTATATAAAATACATTTTTGATGTGATTCAAAAAAACGAAAAAAGGTAAATATAATTATAAAACTTCTCAAATATTTAACTTGTAAAAGGCTTATCGAAATAACGTGTTCACGCGGATTAATTTGTATACAAGTTTATTGTAGTCTATCATTGCACATTGTGTGTTAGGTTACTGTTTTTAACGTCAACAGACATCAGGCAACTCTTCAATTGTGGAGGAATATCGCAACAAAATAAATATTTTGATATGGAGTCACATGGCGCCATTTTTCATTTATACCTAATATAGCTTGTCGGCGTAAGTGTCCTGATGTGCTTGACGTGCGTGAATTTGTTAATGACACTGCTGTCTTAATTGAACGGTCTGTCCTGCAAGCCGTTCGTAGCATGTATTCCGCTTTGTAAGCAGTCCAAACACGTACTCCGCAATGTAAATAATACCTCGTGCGTATTCCGCACTGTAAGTAGTTCCAAGCATGTAGTTCTCATTGTTAGTAGTCCTTAACACGTTAGTCTCATTGTAGGTAGTCCTTAACTTGAAGCTCTCATTGTCAGTAGTCCTTAACTTGTAGTTATCATTTTAAGTAGTTCTTAACACGAAGTGCTCATTGTAAATATTTTTTAACTTGAAGTTCTCATTGTAAATAGTCCCTCACACGTAGTTCTCACTGTAAGTAGTCCTTAACGCCTCATCCGCATTGTAAGTGATTTCCTTCACAACCCTATACACTATGACAATGGACCGTGCATAGTATAATCTCTCGACGATCTGTCAATTCCAGTATTGCATAATTGATCAATAATTGTTCAGTACACGCGATAACATCATCGATCGATTTTATGCGATAAGCTATCACTCTTTATTCTTAGGGTAATATCCTATTATTTCTAAAAGATGATAAATATCGATCTTAAAACTAACAACTATTTCAACATGTGGTCTATCGATTTTCTACTTATCCCTGTAATATAATTAATTTCCACCTACGCGAATCAATGTGTAATCAAACAGCGATCGATTGTTTTATTCATGTGCTAACCGTCTTGTCCCTTCACATTTGCAGAGGATCAATGATCGATCATCATGGCGTATTGACATGATGATTACCCTACACTAATGTCCGGCCCTGGGCTTGGCTGACCAGTGTATAATGGTGTTAGTGAACCCGGCCCGTATTAACATTGTGTTCTGATCGCTTGCTCTGTAATTTTCGGTATGGCTAGTGTATCATTTCGTCTACAGGACTGATATCCAATGACCGATAATAGTTTCTGTCGTAAGTAATCACCACACAGCCGTGTAATGACGTACAACGCACTCAATGACTAGTGTCAAGCCTCATCTGACGTATCAGCTTCGTCATGAAAATAACGTATATACGGAATTGTTACCTCTTAGAGATTTTCATCTTATTTAAATGTAATAAGAGTACCATTTCCATATTAAAACAATGATAATTTCCCCCCAAAATAATGATAACGTTTAAACTCCATACATAACCGTTTAGTTTCTTATGACATTGAAAATATCAATGGCTTGTTACTAATTAATGACATTATACAGATTTCGAATTAATGGTAAATTACTAGCTACTCTCTAATGGCACTGTACATGCCTAGTTCAAATTTACATTTACCAGTTATATTTCGATTACAGCAAGTATTCTATGAAATAGATTTCAATGAGTAATGGCTATTTAGTTTCAATGTACACACAGGGTAAACCATGATTTGTTAGAAATAATGGACGTTCTACATGTTTTAAGCTTCTCACAAATCATGTAAATCGTGTACAGCAAATAAATACTCAAGTTTTTTATACACGGAAATGCAGAGAGAACGTCTCCAAATGAAGGTACATGTAAATGGTCAAATGATATTATTGTAGTTATCATATTTTATCGTTAGAATTATTGCATGGTAATATAAGCTGGTAAGTTTTAAATATTATCTTCAATTCGCTGTTACGCGGTAAATTTGTTTGTCACATTATATTGATACTGCTGTATGATAACATAAGCTGTTTTGTTGTCACATTATCTTGATATAGCTATTATCTTATATCTTTGGTTGCCACCTTATATTTATATATCTGTAACATGATAATATAAACTGTTTTGTTGTCACATTATCTTGATATATTTGTTACATGATAAAATAACCTGTTCAGTTGTCACATTATATTTTTATCGCTGTTACGCGGTTAATTTAGTTGTCACGTTATATTTATATAATTATTATATAATAATATTAGCTGTTTTGTTGTCATAGTATCTTGATATAGCTGTTGTCTGATAACTGTTGTTGTCACATTATGCTGATATAACTGCTCTCTGGTATTTATATATTTTCGAGCGGTGTTTTCGGAGCTTGTGAGAACAATTTTATCAGCAGATGAGAGATGAGAAAATGTTCTTATCAATAAAAACTAAGTCACAGTCAGAAAACATGTTTATCCAGTCACTTAATGTCAACCAAATTCGCACTTGCTATCCAGGTGGTGTCAGCATCTTTGAGAGATTCGACACCTGTTGTAGAGGAAACACATTGTTGTGATATCACTGTCACCTCTTTGTGCTAGTTGTGGACTTATTTCCTTTAAAAAATAGTCAAGAGTGAAAATACGTTATTTTCGTAAATTGGACTATGCCAGCTAGTATGTCATTATTTTTGATATTTAATTTAATATCTTTGCTCGTATTCATGAAACAGCTCTCATGCTCAAACTCAAATTCTATGCTCAGGACCAATTTCTTGTTCCTGTGATGCATTTATAAAACTTTACATTTGGTCGATGATTTAGAAAAAAACTTTGTTGAGACTGCAAGCGAAACACCGTTTCAAATTTTTACACATTCCTTTTCTTGTCGTGTCATATGGTTTAAGCAAGTTGCAAGAAAGTTTGGTTGAGCACAGAACCCTTTCTTGAACATGAGATCAGTTTTTTTCAGTAATATTTGCCCTGTTGTTTTTGTTTGTAATGAATATATAGCATATCATTTTTAAATAAATAAAGTTACTGAAATGTGGAACGAAGTAAGTCCTTGATCTATTTGTCACAAACTGTTACCTGCTTGTGTTAGATAGTTTTTGTCGCCACGGTTCCAGTTATTGACATTTGACTTTGAGTTGCATTTTTGCTGTGTTTTTTTACACTGTTGTTCTATATGAGTTACGTCACAGATTATCACCCAATTGCAACAAATAATAAAAAGTAACTATAAAAAATATATATTAATAAAAAGACAAGGAATCATTTCATTAAGTAGATAAGTAATAAAGACATTAATATGATCCCATATTGGCACTGGATCCGAACAAACAAATGTTGGTTGGATGCGTGTTACTTAAATAGACGTCACTCGAAGGGTTTTTTTTCACGCCGTGCTTACACGAACAGCTGTCAAATAAAAAAATCCTCACTACGTTTATCCAGATTGTGGTATAAATTCACTTGACCTCACGTATTCAAGATGATTTGTTTTGCAATAGTTAGCCTTCAGTTACTAGAAAATCGAGGGGATATGCCATTACAACAGCATACTTCATACAAGTAAATACTTTTTGGTTGTATGTGTATTTTTTATTGTACTATTGTTTCATGGTGACTGTTTTTCTCTGTTATATGTTGTGGTATGTAATATCCTGTCTTGGTAACGGAGCGGATCGCCCTGAAAATGTTACAAATGTCTTCGTCTGCACTGTCGTTATTGCTTCTTTGCCCATATTTATATGCACATATCATATGGTGACCAGCTGCAATCCATTTTTAAAACGTTCAGCACTCTTGAAGGAAGTGCGTTGGCGTGCTTCGTTACGTGACATGGATGCTGAATGACAAAGAAAATGTATATGGTGGAGCTGATTATACATGTCAAACCTCTGTAATACATGACGTAATAACCATGGTCGCGACAGGTGTAGGTTATTATTTCCAGTTGGTGTTAATTTGCTGTAGGAAGCAATGCACGTCATTGTAACGGCATAAGCAGACATTTGATATTATAATTTTGGCTTTCCTCTCCGGTCAATCTTTTTAACAATTTGCTTTGAGTAAGATTAACGGTTCATTAACACTAGAAATGTAGACCACTACTTAACAATCACTCTTTAAAGACTGATCGGGTTTCAGTCGTTTGGTGGTTTGCACGTTGCCAAATGAAATTGGTGAATTGTGCGTTCGTTATATGTATATGGTCTGATGATTGTACA
Source organism: Chlamys rubida (assembly GCA_032359455.1). Taxonomy (NCBI): domain Eukaryota; kingdom Metazoa; phylum Mollusca; class Bivalvia; order Pectinida; family Pectinidae; genus Chlamys; species Chlamys rubida. The sequence goes on along the minus strand of JAUMHH010171214.1, from coordinate 960 downwards.
TTGTATTTCACATATCGTCAGTCCTTTTCAGTATGTCATTGTCGCCTTTTCAGAGAGTGTTTAATTTTACTGTCCTGGATTCCTCCTTGTATGGAGATGTCGATATCACGAATGACAGGCTTTATATGGAATGGGAAGTACGCTTAGTACTGCGGAGATTACAATATCTCTTTCATTAAACGCCGACCTTATCTCTTCAGCATATTGGCTGTCAGTGTGTGACCCATATGTCTATGACTTTAGGAGACACAGCGGTGTTACAAGTTCACATAGGCTCTCGGAATATGATGGTGACACACACTATTTCAGTTGTCCTAATTATAAAGCACAATACAATGAAATACATTGTACGGAGCAAAGCATGGAGACATACATGCGAATTTGAAGTAATCAATGCGATACACTGTTACCTGAAACTGTAATAGCAAATACCATGTAGCTACCTAAAAGTGAAAGTGACAATTCTGTTTGCGTTTAAAACATATTCTATTATTGAACATGATATCGTTTTTAAAGCAATAAATCAGAAGGATTAATGGAAATGTTCACTCTTTTATACACATTCGTTCTACTTTACACTGTTGAATAATTTGTATCATTCCAAACTTTCACTTCTTGTCTACATCCATATTGCCTATAATTTCTCCGGGTAGTCTGCTTTATCATCTTCTGCCATCGGCCCTGTCGTTTTTGCACAAATATTTTATTTCCAACATGGCGTCCTGTAAACAACTGTATAACATTACATTCTATATAGTCAAATGACCTATATTCAAATCATGGACATTTACATTATAATCTATATCGGCTATCATTGCATTAGTTGGCATTCACAAAATAATTATATTTATATCCATTGTCCCTACCATTACATCAAATGAATGTTCATGTTCATAACCGCTCCGTAAACGAAACTAGTCAGTATATTCCATAAAATGATTCATTCTTTTCACTACAGCA
>JAUMHH010171203.1:0-16172 GCA_032359455.1 Chlamys rubida | reverse complement strand
AACCTAAGATCAGAGGCTTACAACATTGAATTAAGATCAGAGGCTTACAGCATTGAATTAAGATCAGAGGCATACAGCATTGACCTAAGATCAGAGGCACACAGTATTGACCTAAGATCAAAGGCTTACAGCATTAACCTAAGATCAGAGGCTTACAACATTGAATTAAGATCAGAGGCTTACAGCATTGAATTAAGATCAGAGGCATACAGTATTGACCTAAGATCAGGGGCATACAGCATTGACCTAAGATCAGAGTCACACAGTATTGACCTAAGATCAGAGGCATACAGCATTGACCTAAGATCAGAGGCATACAGCATTGACCTAAGATCAGAGGCTTACAGCATTGAATTAAGATCAGAGGCATACAGCATTGACCTAAGATCAGAGGCATACAGCATTGACATAAGATCAGAGGCATACAGCATTGAATTAAGATCAGAGACATACATCATTGACCTAAGATCAGAGGCACACAACATTGACCAAAGATCAGAGGCATACAACATTGACTTAAGATCAGAGATATACAACATAGACTTAAGATCAGAGGCATACACCATTGACTTAAGATCAGAGGCATACAGCATTGACAACCAGTGCTGTTCAAGTGTTGACATCGCGTCTGTCTTTTATGTTGTCCTCACGTTAATAAAACTGCCGCCTCAGATACTTTGTGTTTACAGAAGCCGTTTGCCACGTAAATGTACTTGTCGCAATTCAATCTTTGGCCTCTTTGTGATGACACATCAAAACTTTTACAGATACATTGTATGTTGAATTTGCTGAGTAGCTTCATGTTCCCCCTCGGGAAAAATTATATAACATTTGACCCCCTTTTGTTAAATTGGGGGATCTTAACCCATCCCCATCTCACTCCATCCTTATTGCATTCTATTATTTCACATCTTTATCCATTTGTGTCCCCAACATAATGTTTCACTTGTACTACATGTATGACATAACAAAACTTTCTATGGCTCAGATGTAGGTTGCTGTTGATATGCTCGTGCTTTTATCATAACATGTCATGATTTTAGACAAACTGAATTGTTTGAAAATATAAATAAATATTGTACAAACAGGACAATTTCATTGTGTGGTTCGTTTTCAAATTCTCTCTTTTGTGGTTAGTAAGCTGTGCCAGGACCATGTGGTCTCTGTGCTTGAATATAGGACTTTCTACATTTATACAGGTACCCATACAATGTAGGTTCAACCGAACGTTCATACGTTCATTCACACGTACCGTTTCTGTAATTTTATGGTCTTCATAAATAAGGTGACGGGTGAAATGTTATTCGACAGGCAATGTTACCTATACGCCAGATCCTTATTGTACAATCATACTAAGTGCTAAACTGTGTTCTATTTTATTTTTCTTGTACTCAATTATTTTTTTTTATTGATTTCACTGCTTACATTTATCGAAAGTTGTTTGATACTGGAAAAACAATCGTAATACTTTGTTTTTTGCAATCATTAAATTAATTGTAGTTCTAGAAATCAGCCGGAACTTCTGTTAAAAGACGTAGTTATCATCAATACTTTTGCTCTAAAAAGTATAGCGTTCGGCACTGTCGCGTCAGACAGTGTATGCGACAATTCAATAAACATGCAATAGTTTTATCAGGTGATTTAATACTGTTACGATGTAAAGAAGAGAATGCTCCCAGTCCTCTGTGAAAGAAGCATCCGGTACAGGTAGATATATATCGATCAATATTAGATATAATGTTCTTTAGACATATGTTGCTAATGTGTCCAAACGAAAGACACCTAACAATGTTATCTACGATTGAGATACACATTTAACTGAAAGCAGCAAACCTAGAGACAATCTATGCATACAGCAATCAGAACGGAATTGCTTTAATTTCTGTTAAACACAGCGAGATAGCTACACCATTCGTTTAATTGTCAAATATGTTAAGGGTCTTATCGCACAAGACAACAGTTTCCAAACCGTTATGTACTTAACAACCTCGATGCGTCTAGTTTCTTTGAAAATGAGCTGCTGCAGACAATCGAACTTGTCTCTGCTGCAATATATAAGTAGTACAAATTAGCACGGACAGAAATAATAACGAGCTATTGTTTTCAGATACTAAAAAGGACAAGAACATGAAAAGCTGCCACGAATTACGAGTATACCTAACACACCAAAAGGCTCTATAAAAAGACAGGATAGCTTTGTCCTTGTCCCAGATCTAAAACCGGGTTTTTAAGTAAGATGGAAAGTAGAACGGGCGAATTACGGCTGTGATGTTACATTTTATAATTATGCTTATACTGAAAATCGATTGTAATTTGAGCAAAATGTCTTTTGGGCTTTAGTTTTATTGATTCTACATTCTCTCATAATGGTTTTAATTGCAAAACCCTTATACGCTAACACCTCCGATCTGCTTTAATATATAAAAAAGGAAATGGACTACAGGACCGTCCTTTCAAGTGTTGTTATCGACTAGAACTCTGACCTGTCCCTGAAAAGCTGGTCACTAAAGATCAGCTGTAGAGTGCCATATAATTTAGAAATGTCAACATTAAACAGTCAGACTTAATGTGGAATACTAATACGAACATAATCTATTGCACATTAAAACTGGCTACTAAGTGATAACTCGAAATAGAAAAATCAATCTTAGAGAAGGTCAGCAAGAACCAGAGAACGAGATAATATCCCCGAGGCAATTATTTTGCGGGAAATAGGTTTCTTGGATTTTTCGACCTGAGAGTAAGCATGTCGGCAGCCAATATTTTTGTCTGTGAATCTATACATGTACCTGTATTACGCAGGTTTTATTTGATAAGTTATTTATTTATATTGACGGTAACGGTTACAAAGTGGTGGACTGTAACGAACTACAGTGGCTAAATCAAGGTAGAACGTCCCTGCTCTGTTCTATAAGACCTCCTGATTTTAAAGCAGGACGTTTGATAGTTCCACAACCTATATTTGTCTTTAGATGATACAGAAGAAATACCATATATCTGACATGAAAATAACATATTTTAACCTAATGATAGTAAAACGTACTTGGATTCTCTACCCTGATAATATATTTACGTTCCAAAATTCAAAAGGATCACTTAACGACAACATTGCAAAGAATTTAAATGCTCTAGAATAATATTGTTCAACGACTTGTTTCGAAACACTTCAGTTAAAACAATCTCAATTTGTTAATGAAACAATAGAAATAATTGTATTGTTTAAAAATTTAGATAATAAACAAACGTTAAAAAAATCGTAAATCGATCTGAAAATCGATAAGACTAGGAAAAAAACAAAGCGAATTAAAATTTAATATTCCATGAAAAGAAAACTTCAATAAGATAATGTTTTCCGGAAAGGTACACGTCCTTTGCTTTTTCGACGCGACACCCGTCGATTTAGATAGAATTCCAAAAAACTCAAAATGAGAGCCTGTGCAGACAACAACACGAGAGAGATGACCATATTCAAAATTATCGATAAATTTATATTGCATAAGGCATCAGAAGGTAATTTCGGTTACCATAACACTTATCCGTAGCCTTCATACCTTTGCATTACCAAAAACCCTGAGGTGTATATTTGTTCGTCAGCATTTGACATCAATCACAGAAATCGATTATTCCGAGAAGAAAAGTGAACATCGAATAGTATCGTGAATAAATATAAAAAGATATTCTTGAGATAAAAAGATCGATTATTTTGACCATTTGTGATCCACTACATTGTTATAAGCCTTAATATATTTTATAAATCGTTTTGCGAGATATCTTCACTGCACGATCGTCTATGTGAACATTGAATAGAAAAATAATTCTTTTTTCGCGGCGAATAAATGCAATTTAGAGTATGCACGTGTTACGATGAGTTTACTTTATCATTATTCAGAAACATTCGAAAAAGTGTAAGTTAAAGAAAAAATGTTTTGAAAGTAGCTTTAAGTTCACAATGGATTATTAAAGTGGTATAAAAGTGCAGCTTACCTAGCAAATGCTATTAAAGTCAGATGCATAATTCTAAAATAAACACTTTAATTGAAAATAAACACTTTAATTGAAAATAAAGAAAAGCATTTTAATATGTTAATCAACCTTTGGGCAAAAGAATTGAGGGGTACAACGGTGGTTAAGTTTGAACCAACACAGCTTGTCGGTATTTTAAAAGAGCGTAGTGCTGACGAATATAGCATCTTAGCCTCATCCATGCTTCATATCTTAATCTGGCAAATTATTCAACTGTGCAAATTGGCCGTTATATCTTCATGAGTAATCCTTAATCAGGTTCATGCAGGTTTTCCATGATGTAAATGTGTACCTTCTCTATTTGTAGGCAGCCATCTCTTGCCGCGAAAACATCAATAAATCACACAGTCAGAAGGCATCCATTCTGGCAGAGACATGTAATAGACTGCGTCCTGTGGTCATCACACGGCGACTTCGTCTGGACAGTGATCAATGGGCTAACGAAACCATAGCTTCATGGTCACATTATAGTCTGATACCAGCTTGCTAAAAGGTTAATATATAAATAAGCGGCATCTAGATAGATACATTACACAACGTTATTGTTCCGCGATCAATGTGATATTTTGTGTATCAGGGGAACATATTTGTATCTCTGTAATAAGTCAAACACTAAGCAGTTGACTGTTCATGTAGCTAAAACAACAAACAGTTGAAGATCAAACAGCAAATGGAGTAGTATAAAAAGTACTAGCTCAAAAACAAAACAAGATAATCTCGTATGTTGAAGTTTAAACATCGAAAGGGGGTATTTCTTTATTATTACAAACGGAAACAAGAAAATATCTCAATATAACTTAAAATACTGACTTAAAAAAAAACTCAATTAGTTTGTACAACAAATATAAGAAAGTTGTGTACAGGAGCTCATATACAGAGCAATGCTTGTTGCTGTTTTAGCTGCGCCGAATTCACTACAATTGCATGTTTTTAAGTTCTGATGTGTCATTAGAATAAGAACTCGCATTGAAATCAATTTCCAAATCAGCACCCATCTATCATTATCGTTATTATATAGAGTAAATTGAATCATTATCCTTCGGATTTGTGGTTACCCTTCTATGAATATTTTCTCATTTACAATGCTACATAAAACGTAGGAATAGGATTTTGAACACATATACACATCATACATATTCAGTGAGTTTTTTGGTGTTCGTTCATTTGTTCGTTCGTTCGTTCTTTCGCTCGTTTGTTTGTCCATTCGTTCGTTCTTTCGCTCGTTCGAGAGAGAGAGAGAGAGAGAGAGAGAGAGTGGTCATTGTTCACGTCAGAAATATTAATCAATAGACAGTTTCAGCATTAATTACAGGTAATACTTATCAGGCTGTCGTTATAACTTAGATCAGCATCAAATAAAAAATGGAACGTCACTTCGGCTCGACAATGTTAAGTTTAGCATGGTACTAAATAAGTTAGTTACATGTACAAAGGTTTCAATTTGATACAGGGAAAATTTCAATAAGCACCTGTTTGATCTCTTCCCGGTCTAGACGTTTAAGCGGAGTGGTTCTGCACCAATTTAAGTGCTACTTGGTGTACTAGACACTCTGTGACATTATCGCACTGTGTAGCCTATATTCAGTGCAGTGATATGCATACGTAGACTTGTACCCTGAATTCTACATTTCTATACTATAACCCAGGAAGGCGACTTTCCTCAGTAGACTCTAATAATTGTATCCAACGCGGTTACATGTAAACTGGTACTCAAGATTGAGACATTTTGCAAGTAGAACTGAACTCGTGCTTTGGTAGTGACATCTCCATATAGATCTGCCCTGTGTTTTAGTAATTACAGATGACAAATATTCAGGGCGAAAAAGTCTCCGTGTTTACTTATAATGATGTTAGGGCGATACAGACAATATATGATAATTTTGAAAATAAGACAGACGAATGATCGTGAAAGGAAATGTAGCTGATAATTCAATTGCAACGCATGGCGACAAAAATATGAAAGCTGAGGCATACATCGTCCAACTTCCTTACAACTTCGAATATAATCGATGTCAGTGAAACGAGATGAAATATTTGTGATATAGCATAGAAGGCACCTCACACATTGCATGACAAAAGATTGGGAACAACAACAGACACAAACGATTCCCGGAGACTTTCCAACGCTTTAAGTGATAGGCTTATAAGCCTGATTGCGCCTGGTGAAAACAACACGCATAGATCAGCGTACTTTTTCTTGTAAAAACAGGAATGTTATCTGCGCGGAAATTAAACATTTCCTAGAACCAGCCAACCTTGATATCAGATATTGAATTTTATGTAAGATCTATGCATTACTGACGTCACATCGTCTAAAATGACCGAAACGGTACATTAAGTTCAACACGTAGATCAGTGACGGATACGGGATTGCTGTTTTACATCTAGTGTCCAAACATGCGTGAAATGCCATTGCGGTCCAGCTTTTTTCTGCAGCACGTATACCTTGTATTGCAATATGGGAGAAGTAGATTAGTAGAATATATCACCCCTGTGTGATATCAACATATACAATGCAACTCGATGCGAAGTCCTTTGTTGTCTACATCGATTCTCTGCCCTGTTTCGGACAACAAAGATTGCTGCGATTTCCTTGTCATAAATTTGTACGTAACTGTATAAAGCTTTCTGAAGTTTTTTAATTTTAAAAACAAAATTATGAAATTTAGAATCAATTGACTTGTCAGACTAAGAAGCAGGGAAAATAGACAAGGTTTAAGAATATTTATTTTTACTACTTCCAACCAGCCCTTACCAACATAGGCACACACAGTTTGCATACTTTCTATTAAATATTGCTGCTGAATTTCATTACCATTCGTTATACAATTGAGCAACTAGCAGAGCCAAAGATAAAACATTTTGATAGGAAATCTTTGGAATTTTTGAAATCCAATGTATATATTATAATACAGAAGCATGATTAGCTCCTATTCCATCTTTCAAAAATGTGGAGAAAGTATAGGAAGGGTTTCAATGGTAATCAAGCAAGCCTAGCTCATTTTGCAAGGGAATTTAATGGAGTTGCAGACACAAATTTAGTTATTGGTCACCTTCCCGACCTGGCGAGTTTTCCATGGTGCTCCGGGTTCTTCTCACATTTACTTCCACTGTGCGCTACTCACCAGGCCAAGAAGCATGCCTGATGTAAGCTGAAAAAAAGGTTAAGTCAAAAGATGCTTTGTCTGCAGACAAAACTACATACTTATCATAAAGACCGTTGAGTCATGTTTGGCCATTCGTATCAAGAAATACAGACCTGTGCTTTGTTTCCATTTTATATTTCAAGAAGCTAATCCATTTTTGAATGATTGATCTGATAGACTTGACCAATTCTGAAATTGAATCCAATTCAACATGCTCTCGTTTGGCCCACGAACTGGCGTCGTCTTCTACAGAGTCCATTAGTATCTTGAAATAACACAAACACAGTTTGTAGTAAGGGTCTCTCGATACTTAGGCCCCCCATGGAAATCTCTCTTAGCTTCCCCTTGTGGATTATATTCAGATCGCCGGTCACTACATGTCCTACTGCACTAAATTTGTATGGAGATGTGGATCAATGATGAAGAATCAGTTATTCTAAAGTCATCTAAAACCATGTGTAGTACCAACACAATGTAGCCTTTGCGTGTTGTTGAAAAACCTGCTAGCAATTGGTTTAAAACTATCTGTAAGAAATGATAGGAGTACTTTTGTGTTTGACGTTTGGCGGTGTGTCGGGCTTTAGATGTACAATATCGTTAATGTCAATGACCTCTATACCCTTGTTTGCAAATTCGACTTTTATAAATTCTACGTTGGCGGACAGCCGTGACTATCCAAACAAACACAGTTTGTGCCATATCCTGAATAGTTTTATTGAGTCTCCAAGGTTGTTCCAAATTTAATAAAGAACATTGTTCTGTACATTTATTTAAACTGAATAACACTGGATATTGATGAAATTAAACTTGTGTGATGCACATAAACCATAAAGTGACAGTCACCTATACGGATATAAGGTTAAACCTATGTTGTAAAAGGGTTCTGCTTTACCACTTAAGTACGTACTTTGTATGTATCGGTTGGTAATCTAGATTTGAATGTTGAAGTTCGGATGTTTTATTTACCTTAACAAATTGTTTCTTTTTTCTAAAACGTTCTCTGTAAGAGATATTAAATTTAAAGAGAAATGTTTATTACTTTGTTGCAGATGATAGTTAATGAATTTAATATCTACAATGTAATTGTATATATTTATATCCATTTCAAAGCTCCCTTTATGATTACAAAGACAAAAAATACATGGAATTTATTTAAGCATTGAACTGTTTTTGTATGGTATTTATGATCTATTTTAATGACACAGCTTTGCAAGCAAACATCATATTGCACACTAGCGCATTATGATTTGTTTGCTTGCAAAGCTGTGTCATTCAAATATATCATAAATACCATACAAAAACAGTTCAATACTTAAATATACATATATATATATGAAATGCCATCTTGCACAACACATATACAGTAGCACACTTAGACCGTGTGTTTAATAACACAAGGTACATAATTGATGGAATTAAATGTCTGGAATTATGCAATATGAAAAAATCGCAGGTCTGAGTACAAATGCCTCTTTATTGCCATAATTCTGTGTGTATATTTCAATATATTGCAAGAGAAATGCATATCATACAGACAAAGGAATATACAAATGAATGACGCTGAAGGTCTTTTTCTGTCCATTCATCGTTATCCTATTGTGTTTCTGGCAAGCGATCAAACCTTAAGTGTATTGAATGCCTCGTATGGCCAATCTCACACATCCAATGAATATTTTCCCTGTTTTATGTATATTGCTGTCATTTTCCTGGCTTATAGACCTTATATCTTCCTTGTATCATTGTTTTCTGCATTTTCAATATAAATTAGATACATACGCATACGTCTTTATTACCGGAAAATCTAATTTAAGAAATATAGAATTGGTGTGTTAAATCAATAAATTATATTCATAGAACTCGCTTTTCCTTGAATATTTAATCACCATTAGAAGGAAGTACACTTTTGAAATCCAATAAAGATTAATCTACTCAGAGGAAAAAATGTCAGTGGGAATTCGTTTGAATACGCTTCTAAAATAAACTTTTGTCGTAGATAACACTATTTGTAAATTGTATATTCTAAAGATGAGGCTTTTAGTGGTACGTCAAAGGATGGTCTGAATAAATGTATTATAAGTAACTGTAGTCGAGTCATGCATTTGCTAAAGTGTGTTTTTGCATCCATTTACACGTATACAATACTTCACAGCACAAATATTATCGTAAACTTCATGTCATTTCTGCATTGTTTAACCTTCATTTGTTAAGAAACCTTTGCGTATCTTCACTGATATATGTTCCAATATTCAACGATGTCAAATATATGAGTGTAATACATGTGTTGTGTATTATATATTTTTAAAAAAATATGCATTTTGTAGTAGATATGCTGAACATGTATTGTGTAATATATTGTGTAAATGTGTATACTTGGTTTTGTTTTGCGTCATATTAACAGCTATGGTCACCTAAGAGCGAGCCAGGTTTTGTATACAGTGAATATGTCTTGTACATATGCTTTATCATATTACAAACAAGCATAATAGGACACAAACTATACTATTTGGAATAAAACAAATAATAAAAAAATCCAAGTTTTCTGGAAAAGTATGAGGTTTTGTTAACAATGTGATATATTTGTTCGATGCAAGTAATCTAATATTCAATCAAATAAGTAAATGCAGAAATAAGAAACGTGCCCATCAAATGATGGCTACCTAGCATTGAATGTAGACGATACATTCCCTTCACAAGCCAAGGCTCCGATGTAGATTTGTCTGAAACTACCAAAGTTATTTGAATGTAGGGAATATGGTTAAGCTAGTGTAAATTGGCGTGTCTGACTATAGTTATACTGGAATTATATCGTCTACTATGGCGTCTTAATGGATATGTAACCAATGTGTCCCAGAAGATGTGTTAAACGGGCGAAACACCCTTTGAGTGCGTTCGTAATGAACGGATGTCGCCGGCTGGACGGGATGTAGTCCCGAGACCGCAGAAGTGTCACACAAAGTGTCCCCAAGATGTCGTGCTTGTACCGACTTTTGTATAAATACAGTTTCTACCATCGCGTGTTTTATTCTGCCTCTTTAGAAATACTTAAGGATTATGTATGACGAAAGCTGTATAAGTTCATATTTTGTAGATGAGTTCAAATTACGGTAAACAAATTTCCGGTTGATTTGTTTTTAATGGAAAACTAAAAGCGACATTAACATATCAACCGTCTGGGAAGCCTGAGGTGGCGTTTGAAATAAGGCGGAGAAGCAGACAGACATGTGTTTCATCAGATTCCAGGGACAAAGAATCTTGACCGACCACGGCATCATTTAGCAGCTAGTGGTTGTGGAGAGACCTCCGAGGGATTTTCCTAGTTTAGATATAGCTGGGTCTTTCTAGATAAGTACATAATCAGGAATTCAGAAAATAGTACGCGTACACATTAAAGCAGTATTTTGGTCTACGGCAACATGTCCATGATGACGTAATGCTTCGACAAAACGGCGACAACGTTAGCAATTGTTCCTGTAGATTAGAGATATTTCACTTAATGGCGGATACCATTATCTACATATATTCTTCAGTCCACAGTTTCTACTGGCAATTTAATCCAATTGATGATTCTAAATACATCAGGAGACGTCGCCAAATGATGCGTATTTAACCAATATAATGGTTATCTAGCCAGTGCAAGCACAATCGGAAAATTAGCTACAGATTAAGGTCAATATCTTGGCCGGTGGAAAGGAAGCAATAGATTGTTTAACGATTATCGGGGTTATCAGCGCTAATTATAGTTTTTTAGCAAAGACAAGATAAAATCAACAGATTTAGTTTCACTTAAATGCATACGATCTAACCTAGGTAAAGCTGATTGTTTATAATATTGAAAGGATCATCACAAAGGGTTTAACTTTACGCATGGTACGCTTTCTTATTTTCAGGAATATTTTTATAGAATATCCTTTTAAATGTATTTCCGAAAGCTGTAATCAAATCAAGCAGAAGAAACTTAAATAAAGATACACAATATTAATAGAACTATTGGTGAACATAAAATTGCTTGTTTTAACCTTATGGCAAACATGAAGTCAAGCTTATAATACAATTTGTTAATGAGCATCGTTATGTCATTTATATCTTAAAAAGGTAGATTTATCATCTGACGAGACAATATACAGTGCCCCACTTGGATTTTTGCCCATGCGATACAAAAGTATGTTTCAGAACTTTAAGCCTATATTTTTATATGGTTTGGTGAACGCGATTCTGAAGAATGGTGTAAAACGCCTTTTTTTCTTTTGAGGAGGCGAACATTGCGAAAATAAGGATTACACGTTACCTCAATGAATATAGCATCGGAAAGCGGTAGACGTTTAGCACGCATGGTCTAAAAGATCGCACGCTAAATGCATACACGTGTTACAGACTGCTCCGTGCTGGTTGTTTACCAACACAAATAGCGGCCATGGAAAACTTGACACAGAGGCAGACTTAACGTCATGTCAATTACAGAGGAGAGCGTAACATAATGGATAATTGAAAGTGCGGGATTAGCGAACATTATAAGGCCACAGTCGTTACTAGACGTATAGTGGTACCACAGCCTGTTTCATGTACTAGTTTATACAATTAAAAGGAGAGGCGGTACTCTATATTAAAGGTATGAAGTATTAAATATTTTCTGCGGTTAATCTTTTTGCATTTGAAATAAATTGAGTGGAATACAGAAAAAATAGATGACAAGAATTGATTGCAGATTTGTCAATGTTTCGTCATTTCGGAAGGAGATAGAAAAGTGTTCAAAATGACGAATTTTTAATAATTATTTCTTTTATTAGCATCTTAGGTGTGGAAAAAATTACCTGTTATCAGTGTAGAAATAAAACGTATGTCACGCTTACGTGGCAATGTGACGCGGTGGGAGAAATTAACCATGACACCGCCAGTCGAATTATGTTCCTTGGAGAACATAATTAAGCGGCGCATTCGGCACCGTGAACGAACTTAATCAACCCAATTAGTGCAGCAAGGATCTGTGGTGTCTGCATGGACGAGAAAACCGTGCACCGACGTTTTGTCAAACACAGAGCCGGAAGGACGCTTAGGAAACGGAACCTAAGCAATAAGCGCGTCACTCTCTAACACATTAAAATCAGTGGGAGAATCGGATTTTTTCAGTGTCGTTTCTGTTTCTATTTACTGCTATATGTTCTATGTATGTAGATGCTAACAGGTTAAATAGAACTTAACTCACGCGCACCCAGATAACCCGGCATTACACCGAATCCCACTTGAAATTAATGCAAAGATTTGCAGATAGTGATTTTTTGAGGAGCGTAAAAGTCAATTAATGGAGACAACAACATACTTTTATTACACATGTTATCAGCTTTGTATTTAAAGAGAACACAATCTATTAGTCATATATATGCAACTTAAAAGGTCTATGTTATATTACGTATATCGATCAGCAAAAAGTAATATCTATATATGCAACAATATTGTATATAGAGACTAAACGGTTTTCCCTATGTTTCTGCAGGCATGAGAGTAGGGGGTTGGTAACATACCATATTACATGAAAACGCTTTCTGTACCAGCAGGAACTTTGAGCAATTGTCGTTAATTACATATATTTACATTATAAATCGTTAGCTTTAAGTGAATTTATAAGCATCCTCAAATAGTTTACCGTATCGTCAATGCAAACGATGATATTCCTAGATCAATGCAAGCTCACCTATACCTATTTGCTTCTTAATTATTCCTGTCCTATTTCAGTATGTTTTTTTGTGTGTAAAGTAGCCTCCCCTGACTTTCCGATTGGGTATAGTTGTGTACGGACACATCTGTTTACCAGGTAGCTCAATCGGTTCGAGCGATAATGTTTTAATTCTGGTCTAGCCCCACTAATCTTTTACACTCAGAATATTTGTTGCATAAAACCATTGTTCAATGATTAGCTACAGCCTTTGGTAGTGGTACAGGGATCCTTTCATCCCCCCTCCTTACGCGACGATGGCGAACATGCATCAGAATAGCACATCTAATAGTGCTTTTATAAATACATATAGTCCCGGTGTAAAGTTAAGAACAAATATATCGAGGTGAAAGAAGTACATTAAAAATAAATCTGTGTTTCATAGATTCTTGTTAAAACGCTTACCAAACAGTATCTATTGTTCTATAGTAATCCGGTGAATTCTGTGTTGAGATGATTAATGGATGTACATCCTGGTCGGTATGTACGTATAAGTTAGTTAGAGAATGGCTTTGTAAGTAAAAATGTTGTTCTTTAACATTTTAATAAGGCCAGTCTATGGAGAGTCATGTTTCAAAATGATCACCCCAGGAAAGGGAAAGTGCACCGTTATTACAGATTGACAAATAGAACTTTCCTAGGACAATGACGGATAGACATAGGTGATGACGAGGGTTCGTTAACTGTTTCTAAGTATAACTAAAAATTAGCATTGTTTATAGGTATTGACAGAACAAAAACCATTATCAGCGCATGCAGCTCCATAATGACAGCTCTGACAGTGACATATTTGATGTGTCGTGCCAGTTGTTTTAACACGGCTTTTCCTTTCTGTCAGGGCACGCGTACCTTTTACGAAATGTTTAGCGTTTCGCTCTTTTTTACCTTAGTAACTTGAAAGCACGTTAACGTTCTAAAAACAAATATATATAATTACTCTAGAACATCATTTTTCAAATCACACCACGTTTCAAATATCGCAAACCAAATTATTTCTACAATATATTTTGCAATAATCAATAAGGGAAGACTAGCCTGGAGCATTATGGCTACCAATAGGCATGGATGTGTACAGGATAAGGGAACGACTACGAAAAACAACGTAATCCAAATCATAATTCAATAGAATAGTGAAACAAGGGGCAATCTAGCAAAAGGAGACTTATTATGACACCCCCAACGCCTCCTCCCATCAACCAGGCACCAGGTAACTAATGTGTTTCGGAACAGTAACGTCAGATACGGGAAAAATTGTCGGAAAACGGGACAGGAAATTGACATGCAATTCAAAGAATATTGTTTATGTTTTCAATTTCCGATACGTGGTACTATAATGCCAATTCAACAGTATTTCGGCTTTGTTAACTGTTTATTATGATCCCATATATGATACGTTTATGCCAATTCAACAGGTTTTCGGCTTTGGACAGTCTAAGGTTCGAAATAATTTTTTCGTAATTCACTTGCAGTGCGACGCTATTTGGATATCATCTTTACAAACCTTTATTAAAAAAACTGATGTTAGTTTGCAGAAAACTATTAAATCAGAACCTTCTTTGAGTCTAATATATCTAAACTATGTGTTATTTTTTGCTGAAATGGATGCTCAAATATTAGCCAAAATACCAAAGTATCACTTTCAGGGTACGGTTTTACCTGTTCAAAAGCCAAAGTCACCCTAATAGTGTTTTGTATTCTATTTATAGAACCACGTGCCGGAAATATTAACCTGTAATCAAACATGAAAGTGGATGATATATCTATTTATGAAAAAGGACAAACATTTCTGGAATTGATATCATGGCAAAAAATACATTAATATTTAATTGTAAAGTGTCCCGTTTTGGGTACACTGACGGGAAACATTCCTTTTACCTTGAAAATAAGATGATAATCATTTGTGTAAGTCAGACCCTCATGAACATATTACATACATTATTTATCAGGCCGTACAGAACAGTATGTACTGCTACTCAATTGTTACTGACAATCGTAGAAATAAAACTAATTTCCATAGCACGGTCGCCCGCATACATTTATATTTCGTGTCTTTAGCATTTTACATTTAAGCCGGTACTTAATGATTTGGGATAGAGCGGAATCAATGAACATGTGCAAGTGTGACTATTCATGCACTGTCAGTTATACAAAATAACTCGAGATTTTTACACTGAACAAACTGTACGGCATAAAATTATTATATATTTGTTCTGTTTCTTTTATAATAGACCTGACTAGAAAGTTTGGTAAAACAAGATTTTTTTTTACCTGAACATCTTGCTTTGATTGAAAGCATAAACGGCGCCATGTTTTATTGCGAGCTCTCAATCCATGTTTATTGTTTCTTCAAATTAAACTTGATTTATACGCTTTTCTGCTTTCCATGCGGTTATACCATGATAGTTGAAACATTTGGTGTCGGGATCTGTCAGTGTTGGTGATCTGTTATAGGATAATAGGGGGTATAGAACAACCAAAGACGAGCAATATCATTTTGATCTCGGCTAATTAATGTGATTTTAATTAGTTGTTTTTATTATCATTAGAATTTCTTCAGTCTTTTGTCATATTATTATAGTTATTAGCATTATTGTCATTCATCTTCATATCTCGTCTTGTGTCAAACCATTTCAACCATAGGTACTCTGTCAAAAATAGCTGAATGTCATTTATTTTGTCCCGTTTCATACTTGACAAGACTATTATTAATCAATAATCCTTCCAAAGTAACTCATTAAACGGTAGCTGCTTCTGCCAATTACAGTATGCAACCTTCCATTGTCATTCATAATTTGTTTTTAAAGGGATTGTTTTAGCCACCTTAGACATTGGTTGCTCGAACTGGGTTGTTACAGTTTAGTCTCCCAGTCGTTTTCAAGAGAAGGCATGATTAAGTACGAACAGTTTTGTCAAGTTCACCAAGTACATAGGATTTACGTAATTGTCATCCCCATGAAATATACTCTAAAATACGGGAATATCCCAACAGTTAACGAAGTAAAACTATATAGAATATTCGATTTAAAATTCAATGTAATACTGCCAAAGTGAGTTTTTTTTGTGGTGTTGAAATTATCGCGCTTTTCGCATTGAGTTAACTAGGACGAATACATTCACACGCAAACACAAATCAACAGCAACAATAGATTATTCCGTCTTTGCGTATTGCAGAGTTATATGCTCTTGTGAGCAGGTATTGATTGATACGTCATTTGTTTATGAGAGTAACGTCATAAAGTTTTGAGAAAACGACGTAATTTTCTCACACAAACCAATGACGTAACAATCAATACCTG
>JAUMHH010171192.1:0-16173 GCA_032359455.1 Chlamys rubida | reverse complement strand
TTTTTTTTTTTTTTTTTTTTTTTGAAATCGTGAGAATTGGAGGCAAGATCGTGAGATCGTGTTCACAAGGATTTTATTGCTCGAGATCGTGAGCATCACGACCAAATCATGAGACTTGACAGGTATGCACTACCTGTGAGTTTTCAATCATATCACTGGGTGTTTAGACTTACTATTCTGTCGCATTTATCACTCTGTAAATAACTTTTCAGACTTACCACTCCGTACATCAGTTTTAAAATTTACTACTCTGCTGATAAGATTTCAGACCTACCACTATGTTGATAAGTTTTCAGACTTACCACTCTTTTGATGAGTTTTCAGACTTATCAATCGTCCAGTTTTCAGACTAAACATTCTGCCAATGAGTTTATAAACTAACCATTTTGTTTCGAAGTTTTCAGACTTACAGTACCACTCAGTACATTTCAAACTTACCACTTTGTCCATGAGACCAGCAAAGCACCAGAAAGCATCCACTTCATTCTCCATGACAACCAGAATAGGAGACAACAGATCACTCATTCCTTGTACGTAGCCTGAAGTCAGAACATTCAAACACCACATGTAAAATACAAAAAGTTTCCTTCCAGTTACCATATACCCACTCATTCTAAAACAAGACAAATCCTTAAAATTGAATACTGTATTGATAGTTTTTTTCTTATCCTACTGGTATTTTTAAAATGAACATTTTGGTGGAGAGATTTCTCCCTTTCTTCCTTTCAATCATGTCACAGTTATATATCTAGCCAATGTAATATCCAGGCACTTTAACTCATTCACCCCTGCAGCATATACTTGCCAACTCTCCCTATTGAGGAGGGATATTTCCGATTTTAGACCCTAAAATTGAGCATTTTCAACAGGTGAATTAGCTTAACTATTCCTATTTTCTTAGTTCTGGTGATTTCATCTGAAAGAACAGCTCAAAAGTTGTCATTTAAAAGTGTTATTTTCCCCTAGGGTGTACATACACACATTTTATTTATGCTTTTTATTCTGAGCATGCACAATATCCCCCATGGAAATTTGAAAAAGTTGGCAAGTTATGCTGCAGACACATTTGAACTCAATTCGAAGGTTGGAATAGTTCATTATGAAATTTCAGGGGTGAATAAGTTAATTTGCAACACCATTGGCTGGTATTAACAAGCCATGACTTAGATATAATTAGCAGAGAGAAAAGTGAATGAGAGCTCTCCTGTGTGAGGACACCATATTGTTAAGGGGACTGACTCCAGGGCTCCCCAACCCTGGCAGTTCCTATCAAACTATTTATATGTATCTGTATATACTTATCAGTATATTATATATATATAATATTTGGCTGGGGGAAGTAAAATAATTGGGAAAAAAACAAAAAAAACATGACTGTATTCAAGTTAAAGGGAGACAATCCACCACACCGTTGTCATGCTTACCAAGGTCAAAGTTATACATGCAGTAGGTCATGAGGATATCGTTGAGGACCTGAAGGTTCGGATTACACTCTCCCTCGAAGAATTTGTGTGTACGATCCGTCCGTGTCACATCCTTCTCTGTAAATGAAAACAGTAATTTGATGTTTATTACTCTTCTACACCCGTGTAAACCCTCAAAATATGAAGCTATCTTACGAAAATATCTTACAAAATATGACAATCTGTCACCTGTAATAGACTATAACTTTTGTAAAAGAAGAAATTATCACAGTAGAAATGCTCGCAATTTTTACGTCAAGTAAACCAGCATAAAAATATCCAACCACAAATATATATAAACAGATCATATAGATTATAGATATGTAAAATATAAAGATATCAGAACTATTACTGATGTGAACATTTCCACACCCCTATCTCATACTCTGGAACATTGCCACACAAAGAAAACGTCTAATTTTACAGTATGTGACAACCATTACTGCACATCTGAATGGATAGGATATTTATATTTAATAAAGACGACGTGACCTAAACAGAACACTGACAGGTCAGCAAGGGCCTTTCCCTGTGCCTGACTGTACCCCCTCCCATGGTCTATTTTTAGTATCAGTAACCTTGACCTTAAAAACTTTTTAAACCTCTTCACCATGTCAAAGTTCAAAAAGATTAAACTTTCGGATTCCAAGATAAGGACTATACCACCAAGGTCTATTTTTAGTAACAATGACTTTGACCCTAGACATTTTTTAAACCGTTATTGCACAGTGTATCACCATGTCAAATAATTTCAGAAAGATAAGTCTTTTGGGTTCCAAGATAATCTCTAGAAACAAAAGTGTGAACGGATGAACGGACACCGTGATTACTAAAGGGCCTCAACTTCTCTAATAAGGGGCTCTAATAATAAAAACAAACAATTTTCACCTATCAAACACTTTCTCTCCTTCAACAGGGAGAACCTGTTCTCCTGGACGTCATTGATTGTCTTCCACTGTAACTTCATCCGGAAGTAGTCATCCCTAAAACATACAAATTTGCCTACTTCAAATACAATAGAACCTAGATATGTCATGGCCATAACAATAGAACCTAGATATGTCATGGCCATAACATCATATACAAACTTTGTATTTCTATTATATGATATTGGGTTGCACAAAAAAATGCAATGGTGCAATGCAATATCAAACTTTTACTTTGTACACAAACTATGTACATATATCCAGACTGACTGGTCCCCTTGTCAAGCTATGAGTGGTTTGTATTGTTTACCTGTATACTGATGTGACGAATTGTAAATTTCATATGTCACTTGACACAGGACATTTCGCCTATCGATAGAGAGTGTATACACACTGTATCACAGAGATATTAATACATACATTATTTGTGTATATAGTAAAACTTTTGGCATTACATATTTCCAAAGTGATGAATCTTACCGATAGATGAAGATAATGTTGCAGCATCATTTTTAATGGCTATATTGCATAATTAATAGCCCTTATTCATGTAAATTTTTAATGACATTTTAACTTCAAAATTAAGGGCAATTTAATGAATGTTTATAATGAGCATTTTAATAGAAGATTAATGGCTAATTAATACAGTAGTGATAGTTAACATAACTGTTATTATGTCTTATTATATCATTTTGTGATTTTTTTTTTTATTGTAAACTAGGATTATAAACTAGAATTTAGTGTACTTAATGGACTTTTCAGATATAATACTGTATACGGGGAAACTTTCGCCCTTTGCCAGTAAAATCCATTTTTGCCCCGTGTTAATTTCGTCTTTCACACGTAATGACTATGAATAGTATGGTGTGGTGTGTAGTAACTCATTCACCCCTGAAATTTCATAATGAACTACCGAAACCTTTGAACAGGAAGAGTTCAAATGTGTCTTCAGGGGTGAATAAGTTAATATTATCCGTTATGATAAATTCACCATCATTACAGTATACAGTATGATCATTATAGGAGAAAAAGATCCCTTAATTCTTTATTATTCCCTATCACGTTTGCGTAACTCTTGTTAGATAATCTTAAAAGATACTTGGTAAAATCTTGTGTCTATGTTGAAAATTCCAGTTTGATAAAACTAACAACCAACTCTCCCTCTTCGGGAACCTCTATAAAACCTTACACTTTGCGCTTCCTTTCGTCGGCTCTAGTTTTGTATGTGGACTGCCAGTCGTAGTAACTAAGTAGGAACTTCCACACCTCATTCCTGATACAGGGGTCCACACCCTGTAACACACAGGCACAGCAGATTTAAACACAGAATCATACAAGATAGCAAACAATGAAAACGTTAAGTTTATTGTCCCACTCAAGTGTTATCCTTCTGTCTTTTACAAAATATTTGCCTTCATGCAATGAGGGGGTATAACTGTTGTACAAGTGAACCAAGGTACTACTGTTCACCAGGTTGCTCAGTTGGTTTGATAGGCAGTATAATAATCGGAGGTCCAGGGTTCAGAAAACCATTGTGACATTTATTTTGTCTTAATTAGTTTTTCATAAGAGTTCCACAAGGTATGTTTTTTCTTCAGAAATGACTTCAAATGAAAAGTGACAGTTCCTGACAATGGTACAGGTATTCTTAAGGGTATATGTTACATTACACCCTACAACTGTGATTTGAGTTAGAGTTATCTCCCTTTCTGGCATTTCATTAAAATTACTGAATATTTTTGAATCCCTCAGTGTTATTCATGTTATTCAGTTTTTTATCATTTTGGGAAAATAAGGTACTTTTTAGCTATGGGAAACAGCATATATTTGGCAGTAAAACTGAGCAAAAAAAAATCACTGAATACATACCCCTCTGAAAATGACATCTTTGAGATGCTCAACATCCTTTATCTGTCCATCCCTGTCCATGTGTTTGGACCACTGCTGTGAATTGAGAGGCTGCCCACGGGTTACTTCTGGACGATTGGGCAGTTTAGTCTGTAACATAAACACAAGATACCTAGTTTGTAATGCCTACTTGCAGAATAAATAAACCAAATATATATATCTGACACTCTTTTTATATTCTTGAATAACTGAGCTGTCCTGTGTCTTTCGGAGCAATCTCTCCAACTAAGATTAAACTACTTTATTTATATTTCATAATATATACATGTATAAGAATAATATGTACGGAAAAACAATACTTTATCAACAGTTACCTGTGGTTAACAATTATGACACAATATCATATATATTTTAAGCCCTACTCAAAGGTCTTAGTCAAATTGCTTTCCTCCTGTGTGTATCTTAGTCAAATTGCCCCCCCCCCCCCCTCCCTGCATTGTAATCAAAGCCAAAATAATTGCTGTTACCTTGGTTACGACCTCGAACCCCGCTTCAACTTGTTGGCTGATCTCCATGCCAGGAATGTCTTCCTGCAAAATCTCGGCCACTTCCTCCTTCGGCCGACTTGTCACATTCTCTGGAGTCATTATGGAGTCTCGTAGGAAGTTGGTGACTTTGGCAAACCCTCCAAGGGCCGTTGTGTAAGGATCATTGATAAATTTCTGCAAAAATGAAAAAAAATAAAAATAATAATCAGTGTTTGCTTGTTTTTTTTTCTGTCTTAATAATTAAGGACATTTATTATTTTAGTATTAGCTGTAAAAGGAACCCAGATGCTTAAAAGTTCTAATCAATTTTGGAAAGAAGAAACCATAACAATTGTGCGAAACCATCCAATTGTCTGCTTGCAATCATCAATCATCCTTTATATTTCATACATAAACTGAACATCATTGAGAAATTTCAAACTAACATTAAAATGAAGTGCTAGAGAAAACAACCCTTTAAAATATTTGTGAAGCTGGGGTTTGCTGGGTAATGGGGTGTTGGAATGTTTTTCACACAGCCAACAAATTAACCTTCAACAGCAATTACAGCACACAGCAGTAAGAGTTTCCTTTCCTCTCATTACAATAGTTAACATTATAATGAGAGAACATTATATACTCTTTATATATTATAACACTAAAGCTCCTTTTCTTGCTTTAAATCGTTTTAAATAGCAGATACGCCGGCATAACTGACAGCCAAAAATTCACACAGATGGACATTATCAATTTGAAATTACAACTCTTAACACTATGATCCTAGAATTAGGAGTCCTAACATATTTCATACAAACTGTACAATTTTATGAAGCTACATGGAAATGCTTAAAAATCAATCATGACAGGCTGTAAGCTAACCAATGACACATGGTCTCTTTGTGTAGTTAACGGGATCAATCCACTTTCAAATCAAAGGGTATCTGGTTTTACCATATCCCAATGTGAAATTCATGTTCATCAACAATGGAACAATCCGTTCTCCTATCACATGTTCAGTTAATTCAGTGGGCCAGACATCCTCGATATCCAGGGGTTACGCTCACTTTCGCTCTCTGCACACCTGGAATATGTCATAGCAAAATTGAAGGCTCAGTGTGCGCCATGCTAAACATTCACAGGCTTTGAAGTCGGACATCGCTCCTCTGTGATCTTCAAAAGACAGGTATCAGCCTAGCGATTGGTCAGGTGTTTTTACCCGAGACCAATCAAACAGCTATCTTCGTGCCTTCAATTTTGCTATGACATATTCCAGGGCAGGAGAGAACGAAAGTGATCGTAATCCCTGGAGTATTTATGATGTGGGCCAGATAAATAGCATGAAAGGTGCTAGTTATTGGGCCTAAAGTCTGAAACCAGAGTGTTTAATTACTCCAGCATTTACTTTTGATATATATATATATTCCACATAAATAGAAAGCTCATAACTTATTAGATACATGGAAAATAACCATTTGAATAGTGAAATATTGCAAAAAATCAGCAGGAACTCATCTTTAAAAATGTTACATACTGGTTCTTATAACAAGTGTTTATGAAACTGATAATTAGGCTTAAATGGTGAAGTGCAGAGTGTTCATTACAGTGTGTAAGTATGTATATGTAGTTAAACTGTATCACAGTTCTGGTATGTGGTATAATTGATGGTGATTAACACTGTGCGATAAAGAAACCACACCAGGTGTTATCTTTGTAGAGTTGACTGTATACCCCAGTCTTTTACATATAGTCTCTGTTACATGGTCACATATTGTACTATTAATTGTGGTGGTGGGGGTGGGGGTGAGGGGGGAAGCCTGGAGGGGGGAGGCTGGAGGGGGTTGATTGAGTTTAGAAGCTACATAAAAAGAAAATGAACATCTAAAAACGAATCTTCTTATGACATGGCCTGCTAGCCCCGTTTCTTTCCAAAACATTATTTTATTTTTCTGAAGTAAATATTAACTGTTATTCATAAGCTACATTGCTTAAAAACATTTCCTAGTATTCAGATGTAAAATGTAACTGGTCCTGCGATTATACATGTAAGTCTGTAGTGAAGTGGGAAGAAAGACAAAACTAAAACTATTTACTCACTGAGAGTTGGAAGAACAATATTCTAAATTATGTGTAAGTTTTAAATAACGAATTGTACACATATATGCAGTACATTGAACTACCGTAATTTTACAGAAATAAGTCTAACTGTCAATTTCTGTTTTCTTGCAATCTATATTTCTGTAATAAGCCCTCACCTTTATATAACTTTTCATATGACATTTTACACTGAACCCCCTGGTGTTACTGTATGATGAATATGGTAATACTGTTGGTTCCGTCGTATTGATGAAAGTCAATAAACAGCAAAAGTTATACAATATATGGTGATCTTCATTTCTGAGCATAAGTGTATCTGTTTTTCCTATTAACATGTGTGCACAAACAAAATATATTACATCACTCTCTTTTTTCCCCCCAAGAGATATGATTCAAACTTACACCACATCACACCAGTCAAACGTTAACCTGCACTTACACACTGCTTTCAGGAAGTTATTATGTAATGGTCTCTTCAGCTTTATACAGCTTGATTCAGTTTGCATGAAAATGACTGCAATGGGGAGCTTAAAATGTGGTCCCGTTACACATGAAGACTCATACAGGTTTATAACTGTATATTAAGGATCCCAGTACCACTGCCGAAAACTGTAAATAAGTGTTGGAAACTGCTGGGATTACCGATTGAGTTACCTGATCAACGGATGTGTCCCAGCTTAACTTTACTACAGTTATATATACAGTATACATCCAAACAGAAGTTAAGGGGAGTTACTGTATATATAGGAAAAACCACAGTACAGTGAGACAGGGATCCTTAAGGATCCGGCAGGTCCCGTGTTCGATTCACGGTCGAGCCCCACTTAATTTTTACCCTTAAGTACACTGTAATTGAGTGTACTTTACTTATGTTATCTTTCTTATTGATTCATAAAATTCCCACGGAGTATGGTTTTCTTTCAGAAATAATTTATCAAAGCTATAGTCATGCCGGGAAAAAACAGTTTCCAATACACAGTCACAGTTTTTGGCAGGGTACAGAGATCCTTAAATTATATATTTTTTTATCATATTACATTTGTAAATCCAATGTAAGTAAGTATACAGTCATCCCTCTTTACAGCATGCACCTTTTACAGTTGATTACACCATGGACAAGAATCTGAATGTCCAGAAACCATAGAGCTATCCCATAGGGACCATCTAATTTTCTATAGGGGATCGGTACCGCATTAGAGGGCAACATGACGGCAACCATGCTACTGCTTCAAAACCGGAACAAGAATTTTGACAGTTGGGGCAGTGATCAGTACATATAGTCATCTAAAACCTTCAATCGACAATTTTTATGTCATTTTTCGTTCTATAAAAAATATTTTAATCTTGTAAAGCAATGCCTCACCTATGCAAGTTGAAAGAGAATAGCAAAATTACGGAGTCCTTATTAATTGTATGAGGGGAAGTGACTCAACAAATGTGGAACTGTTTGGCCAGACGGTAACAGTGGGGACAGATACAAAATGGGAAAATACTCAGTTAGTGATGACTCGAAAGGGAAATGAAACCATGTTCTGTCAAGTACTTTCAGAATTACTTCACTATGAAGAAAAATAACAGGATACAAATATTGAGAAATTTGATATTTCTATATAAGCAGATAATATAGGGTTTCCATGTGACAGCTCAAATTTAATATTCATTTCAGGCATAAAGGGTTGACGACTTGGATGCAACAATTTTTCTATATAGTCAGCTGTTGACCCTCTTTAGAAATATAGAAGGACAGTTAGATGGTTTAATAGGTCACAATATCACACCCTCATATTTTACCAACCATCTAAGGTTCTATAAGGGATCTGCAACTTATAATTAATGCCAGAGATTTAATTCTATTGGGTCAAATGTTTATTCTACATACAATGTACCTAAAATATTGTTTGCACACACTCCAACAAAATATGAGGTAGCTACATAAAGGACAAGTCATTCCACACATAAATATAAATACTGCTGTATTGTATAATGGCAAATTTATAAAAGAAACACACACCAACACATCTTTATGTCTTGCTTACTTTCTTCTAGCACTTTACAAAAGGTTCTTATAGTATTAGCCACACAAAAAGTAAAGTGAACTCTGTTACTACTTTCTGATTATACTCAAGGGTTGTATTTTAGACTATTTTGGGGTCCAATTTCCAGTCCATCCTCAATGAAAATGGTGAATATTCTCTCCAAATACATCCCCTGCCCAAAACCATCCAAAATACACTTAAAACTTGTATTCAGATAACAGTGCATTTAATATTTATTCTCCCAGATGCAATAAAGTATTATAGTTATAGTAAGGGTGTTTTCGTCTTTTAGATGATAATTTAACAATTTTTTTCGCAAGCATAAAATCTCAGTATTGATACACCATATTTAAACTATGATAAGCAAATTCTGGGCATAACAATTTGGTCAAATACAAATTTTGATTGTAAAACCTTCCAAACCCATCACAAAGTAACTATAATAAACACTTTTCATTTAAGCTTGTAAATTGTAGATTAAATTTTGATTAAAAGAATAAATCAATAGAACGAACCAACTTTAATTTCATGTTAACCCTGTTTTGTATCAAAATAAGCACAAAATATGCACGGGATACCACTTTAAACCGACCTGGCCTGACAACTTTTCATAGGAATTTATTTTATGGAAGCTGATTATTCTAAAAGCTTATTAAGTGTGCTTGCAATGAATTGTCTTTACGTACAAAATGCGATTTTTTTTTTTAACTGTGAGTTAGTAATGAAACGGCATCAATTCACAATGTAGAAGCACCTGGAAACTGACCGGTCCCCAAAATGTAGATTTAACACCACACAAGCCATCCAAATGTCTAGAACAAGTAAAAACTGAGACTAATCTGTCCAGTGGCACAGGCCTAGTAACATTTTGAATTCCAGATTGACTTTTTTTCAGAATCACAGATATTGTTACTCTTTAAAAAATTCTCTCGTAAACATTTAATTAATTGCATACATGCATCATTTATATTTAACATACAAGATCATTAAATTCACTTATTACATAAGTGTTTAAATATTTTGAACATTTAAGGGCCTGGTTGTTAAAAGCACTGTTAGGTTAACCAGATAATAATAATAATAATAAAAATCTTGAATGTTACCGATATTTACAGTGTAAACTACATTTGTTAGGATTCTAAATAATCGTCTAATGTGAGAATTCTTGTACACACTCAGAAGGATGGAAAACAGTGTATAACATTTTCAAAAGTTGGGTTAATGGCAATGTTTTCTAATTAAAAGACCCATAAAGCTCAATTTATTCCTGATCAAGACAGTTGACAGCTGTTTCCTACATCTGATCCTTAATGTAACATGCTCGAGGAGATTAATGTTAAATCAATATAAATCTTTTCATCTGTTATATTTTCAACAACAATAAAAAATCAATGTAAAATTGTATGTGGAGTGTGCAAAAACAACATTAATACATCTGTATTTAACAACAGGAATTTTAAGAATACATAACAATGTTATTAATTTAAATATACTTAAAAGTTTATTTATATTCAGGATTTGTTAAGCTAACAAGGCATTGCACTTCTGAGACTTTGTAACCAGGCAAATATATTTGACATTGCAATTTGATGTAATTCCTTAGATTATTATGATATGATCCAACACCGTACTTCGTCTATGGCACCAGAAAGTAAAAAGCTAAACACCCTTTTGTGTGTGTGTGAATGTCATTTAAATTTAAGGGACAAGTTAAAATAAAATTGGAATTGTGTTTTTGAAAAGTGAAAAGTATTTTTCTGTACCAGTTAGAAAATAAATACTGAAATGGCGGTGCTGGGACCGGTCAGTTCTGAGATTAGCAGACGGATTTTTCTGATGACCACATAATATAATACTCACCTGTGAATCAGAATCAAAAAAATCCTCATCCATCTACATCCAAAATGTGTCATTTACTTACAAGGAAAATATACTACAATTTGTGACAGGAAACTGTAGATACCATATAATTTGCCTGGTACACTGTATTATTTTACATGTGAATTTGTGTGCCTTAAAACCCTTTCACCACTGTAGACCATAATTGACTCATCCAGATCAATGCATGGTAGAGTCTACTAAAGTTACATAGGGTTGAAAGGGTTAATGTCTGCACAGCTGTAAACCGACCTGTAGACAATAGACTGTGAGACAAAAGTCTTTGCAAACATAAACATTGTTCTACACAATACCCTAATCTCGGCACCATCAATGTAATAAAATCAACTTGGTACGTATTAATTATTCTATGAATTGCAATGTTAATGATCAGTCACACCACAAGCTAAAAACAATAGTTTAATTGGATATATTTTATAATAGAATGATTGTATGTCTTAATGACAAGATTCAAAAGAACACAGAAAGACGTGGAACCTGTCATGATAAAGTTGAAGGCATGCAGTAAACTAAACAATTGCTGACCACTCGCTAGACTTATACTGCCCTTTAGTGATTAGGTTACATTTAACCTGCAAGCCTGTCGATGTTACCGTCATGGAATCCAGAGCGATTCTTTTGATCTTTTTAAAAGACTCTGAACCAGTATACCACAACGGATAACGTTAATGGCCTTCAATTTTATCATGGCATATTCAAAGAGCGGAACCCTTGAATTTGGAAGATACATTTGCCTAAATGATGCATTTGTACATGCAAGTTCAATTCAATGCATAGCATAGGCTATAACAGGGAGACATGGTCCAAGTGTAGTCAAGTATATTGAACTGGTAACGGAATGAATGTTTCAAAGTCATTTTCGAGAATAATTTAAGCATAATTATATAACTTTCTCTAAACACTATATGATTTTTCATCGTTGACTGACTTTTTAGATTTCATTGTATTTTTCTACGGAAAAAGTCGAAATGGTTTATTATGAAAATATATGGAGAGTCAGGATCAACATCGGCAGTCCTCGTATAGGTCTGAAGTATAAGTACGAGATGACTGTCTACACGTTAAAATGATAGTATACAGTTTGATTTAATCACTGGTGTACTGAAGGCGTTTTACTTCATTGGCTCCATAAATACTACCAAACGCCACCCATAGAACTCCCTGCCTGTCTATACATACATATTGTGGTCTGTTTATCTCAGTATGAAGCAGTCCCAGGTATTGGCCATCACCACTCAGAAGATGTAGACAGTTGTTGCTACAGTCAGCCACCACCAGTTGTCCGACTCGGTCGTACGCTACATCACTGGGGTCAAAAGTCTGCGATCCTGTCCTGCTGGTGTGTTGGTGTTGTCCGTACCTGTATAACTCTTGTAGATGTTTGTCCATCACTATAATAAGTGGTTTGTTTTCTCCACCATCACCTGGCCAATCTCCATCAAGTACAGCAACATTCTCACTGATCGGACACTCCGATATCATTCTTGGTGAACGCATTAGCGGTTTCTTTGACTGTGATGCTGTCATAGGGCTCCCTCCTTGAGTGTACTTGAAGATTTCGTGGCTCGCCCCAACAAGGACATGATCATCTTTAGTAACACACAGACACGTTTGTGAATGCTTTGTGTTGAATTTACGGACCAATGCACCTGATATCAGCTCCAGGACTGGGCCAAAAGAGCATGCCCAGAGGTTTTGTGTACAGGGAGATACACAGATGTTTGCTATCCTATCTGGGCTGTTTATCTGCTGCTTAATTCTTCCCTCACTGGTCAGAAGTATCACTGTTTTGTCTGCTCTATATGTCCAAACACCACCATCGTTAGCAGGACAGATATTTCTGATGTAACATCTGCATGGAGTATTCCATTCTGAGAGAACCGGAAAGTTTGGTAGAGGTGAGACCAGTTTTGCTGAATGGGTCATCTTGTGTGGCGTTCGGTCTGAAGGTCGTGTTAGCTGTTGATCCGATGATCCAGCTGATGTGTCGACTTTAGCAGGGACATGACCATCAGATTGGCCAGATGAAGTCAAGGTCATTTTCCCCAATGCAAACCTCAAAGATTCGTCAGGATGTTTGTTTTGACTGAACTTGGCGGTCCCCAGGACGGGTCTCCTAGGTAATGTGATGTGTGTATGAAGTCTACTGGTAACGTCAAACACCTTGATATCTGTGCCATTCTGAAGGGTTTCCTTACAATTTGTTAGTTGATCCTTCAATTCTTCAAGTTTCCTTTCGAGTTTTGTCTTGTAACTGGTAAGGAGTTGGGTATTTCCATTTTCTAAATCCTTCAATTGTGAAAGTGTTTCAGCAATAAGAACGTCAATGTCTTTTTTCAGTTTTATTCCGTTGCTTTTCACTTCTTCTGCTACATGTTTAAAATGGCTGAGGTGTTTTTCGAGATTCTCCTGGGTTGAATTGATTTCCTGTTGTATTTGAATCAGCTCCTTTTGTTCTGTTTCATTGATGAACGTTTTTATTTTAAGTTTATTGTTTGGAGTAGTTTCACTCAACGGGACAATGTCATGGCCTTTGTGTAATGACGAGATACAATCGACACATATGACGTCATGACATGTCTCACAGAACCAGTCCAATGTCTTCTTTTTGTGATGTACGCATGTCTTATGACCTTGACATCGGACAGCTATCTGTCCTTTATAGATGGAGATTGCCTTTCCTGCCATTGTATCTGCTGATGAGGGAAGAGACAACCATTATAAAAGCTTTCTCCAAGGTACAAATACGCACATAATAGAGACACTCTCCATATGCGGAAGGAAATGCTTTGAGGTGAAAGCTGACACTCTTTACTTGCAAAAGTGAGTATTTAATGGGGCACTCTCCGCACTTGTGGTAGTCTTTGTTCCATTACACCATTACTCCATACCTGAAATAAGTTATATTTTGGTAAGGCAAATATAATACGAAATAAGGTTTTCCTAGTGCTAGTCAATTTCGGTAGATGTTGGAAATATAAGCATAAAGCATATATGTTAAGAACGATTTGGTGCCAACATCTGTTTTGGTTATTACATTTCAAATCACCTGATACCTTGCCTTTTACATTCTTGCTATATTCAGATTGCTTCCGGTTGTAATATGATAGACAATAAACCACTAAAAACATATCCGCTAAAGGGACATGTTTCAGGGATTATTTTAGGCTCATTCAAGTACCGCGTATTATGAGGTCACAAAAGGATCTTAATTTCAAGTTTTTGCAATTCAATATAACTTATTGAACTTTTGAAAATTCATTATTTTATGCAGATGAACTCATTTCGTTTCAAAACTTGATAGTAAAAAAACCTTTATGAAAATCGCAGACTTACAATGCCTATCATATAATTCTCTGAAACGCACAAAAATATCATTAAAGGGTCCCGAGAAAGGCACACAAAGAACAAATAGGGCCCTAAAATATTGAGATATTGAGGAGGCACGGTAGTCTAGTGGTAGGACGCCGGGCTCGTGACCAAAAAGGTTGCGAGTTCGAGTCACGGCACGGCACTTTGTTGTATATTTAAGCAAGATACTGTACTCCCCCTGTTCCAGTCTACTCAGCTATAAATGAGTACGTGGTTCGGCAGTGCTAGAATTGTTGAATGCTAGCTGTGAGCACCGAAATGGCAGCACCGGCTGTATGCTTCCCAGGGAGTTGAGAAAGATATTGTCTGGTTACAAAGGCCCTATAACCACGGATAATAATTTGTGTACCGCTTTTGAGACGACCTACGAACTAGGTTGTGATACAGCGGTATATAAGAACCTCGAATTATTAATATTATTAGATTAACACACAGACACAATGAAGGGCACTAAAAACACTCAGTGGCCCGTGAAAGTTTTCTGAAAAAGACAAGCTCAGACACAAGGCATGTTTGGGTAACCTGCACTCATGAGGTTTCACGGGAGGTAACTCTTTCAATAATTAAAACATCAATGCACACCTGTCAAGGATAGATATTGTGTCTGGTCACACCAGATAATTCAGTTGATGACCAGATGGAAATTATAAAATTATTTGGTTATTGTTTGTACCATACATATTTAGTAACGTGACCAGATATAACCAGATCTTACTTGAAAGTTGCTGAAATGACAGTCTCGCGTTATATTTTTGATATTCAAATGCGACACCAAGAAAAAAATTTGCAGTCACGACAACAATTCACATGTTATTTTCACAATGAAAGAAACATTTGAGATTACCTTGATGCATAATTGCGTAATACCAGCAAAGATGATTAAAAGTAGCAAATAAATATATTCCTTATCATTTCTCAATATGTCGGATGCTGAACATTTCTCATTATGACCAGTTGTTCAGTTTCATTGATGAACGTTTTCATTTCATGTTTGATGTTTGGAGTAATTACACTCAACGACAATGCCATGACCTTTGTGTAATGTAAAAATACAATTGGCACATATGACGTCATGACATGTCTCAAAGAACCAGTCAAAAATCTTTCCTTTGTGATGTACGCATGTCATGTGACCTTGGCCCCGGACAGCTATCTGTCCCTTATTGAAGGAGATATCCTTTTCTGCAATTTTTCCCGGCTGATGAATGACATTACAATAATAAAAATGTTTTCTCAAACGTAGAAATGCTCACGTAATGGGGACACTCTCTATTTGTAACACATTCCATACCTGTGGTGGTCAACACAATCAACACATATATATGTGGTAGTCAATATTCTGTGGTAACAAACTCCACACCTGTAGAAGTCAATGTTCTGTTACACTGTCATACACATGGAAGTCTGAAGGACATCCTGTTTTGACGATCAGTCACGAAATAAAAATACGTATATTAAGTGGAACGTACATTGTCAAGTACATCTTGAGAAATAGAGATAACAAACTGGAGCTTTCAAATTCGAGATGGCTTCCTGGCGGCAACTTTGTTTCTCTGACCAACCTAAATGAAACTTGTACTATTTAGTTTGAACCAATGAAAAAAATTACATGAAACTTGAGATAGGTCTGTTCAATACTTCAGAACAAGTATCGATACAAACAAACTTCGAAGACAACTGTCAAAAAAATGGACAACTACTGACCAAGGAGATGATTTGTTTTAGAAATAATGACAGAAACCTATATAACAAGCATTAGAAAATTACATGGCATGTTTAGATTCCCTCCCCACCGTCCTGTTTTGTATAACTATTACAGTTATAAGTACGGCCAAATATACACTTTTTTCTAACCGGACGAAGGACGAACGGTTTCCAGACGGTGACCGAACGCTGATCATCCGCTAGCCAGACGCTGTACGAACGCTGTTCCGGACAAACGCGGCTAGAACGGCCGCTTAGCGACCGATAAAGCTATTATATATACTGAACAAAAAAAGAAACGCAC
>JAUMHH010171181.1:0-16174 GCA_032359455.1 Chlamys rubida | reverse complement strand
CAGACACACTCTACATTTAGTATTCCTGTTTCAGACACACTCTACATTTAGTATTCCTGTTTCAGACACACTCTACATTTAGTATTCCTGTTTCAGACACACTCTACACTAAGTCCTGCTTCAGACACACACCCAACACTTAGTAATCCTACTTCAGACACACCTCACATGTAGTTCTACATAAGAATTAGCTTTAATTTCCAAGTTTCCAGATCAATGCAAAAGCCATAAGAATGCTTTTAATAGTAAAAGTCACATATCTAATCTACTTGCTTTGTGTCTTGAATAGTTTTGAGGAATGTTTCAAATACAAAGGTAAAATGCATGCATGGCAGAACCCATTTATATGCTCCCAACCAAATTTGTTGAACTGAAAATGATACAAGGCAACATTATCCAATATGAACATTGATAACCCTAGAAGCTGGATGGGGATCAATAACTCTATTGCAGTGTTAAGCCTGATGATATTTAACAACTCTTTGTATGCATAAATAATTTCTGATGAAAAACCATAAATCTAGACGAGGATCAATAACCCCTCTTAACTAGGAGAAAAAGGGGTATTGGGAGCAATCTTTTGTCCCTTATCTCAAAATTGTGTTTAAGAAGTGAACTGTTAGGAGCCTAACTCTGTATATAGCGAGGAACAAGACCCTATGTCAGTGTGTGATACTCTACAATCACAAGAGGTGCTCACATACAAAATTGGTAATTGTAGGTTACACATTATACACCGAGATATGCACAGGACAAGGTAAACAAAGGATCATAACTCAGAATACAATGAGCCACATGAATGAATTTACCAATAGGTATGTAACACTCATCCCAACTGGTCACATACAAAATTTGGTAATACAAATGTAGTAAATAAAAGAGTGAAAGAGATATGTTCTGGGCAAAGTGACACACTGATGTATAGTGCTTACTTGTAGTAACCTTCGTTGTACTGGTGAGGTACTAGTTACCCAAGACTATCAAGAACTACATTAGTACAACTGCACATCAATAACCCTATGTGAAAATCAATCAGGCAAAGGACTGAAAGCAATCCATAATCACCTACATCTACACAAAGACTCATAAATCTCTATTTAGTGGGGCATAAGTCCTGATTTCTGTACACAACACTCCACCATCCCAAGAGGTTCTTAATATACATACAAACATTTCAATTGTAGGTGACAAAATGACACCTGGACAGACAGACAGACAGACAGACAGATGAGGGATGTAGAGGAAAATCCTTCAGATAGTACCAATGGGCCAGAGACTAACTGATACATTCCTAGGTGAGTATCAATTACCCTAGGTCAATAGGTGAGCATCAATAACCCTAGATGATCAATAAACCTATGTAATTATCAATAACCCTAGGTGAGTATCAATAACAACCCTAGATAAGGATCAATAACCCTTTATGAGGATCAATAACCCTAGGAGAGTATCAATAACCCTAGATGAGGATCAATAACCCTAGATGAAGATCAATAACCCTATGTGAGTATCAATACCCTAGATGAGGCTCAATAACCCTAGATGAAGATCAACAACCCTATGTGAGTATCAATACCCTAGATGAGGCTCAATAACCCTAGATGAGGATGAGTTTTCCTAAATGAGCATCATTTCATTAGGAAGCACCAATCAATCTAAGTCACTCAAATGCTACAAACACCAGTATCGTGGAAACTTTGTTAGTAACATTCTCCCAGTAAAACATCCGGACTAGTAACCTGTGGAGCAGCTGATGGTAGTAGGATGTCTAGAGCAATAACACGTCCAACATTCCATGATTACTATGTCTGAAGCAGGTGGTGCTACTGTGGGGAGATTCCCTTGGACAGGTCGTGCTTTACCTCATTAACTATGTATTCTAGTAGCTCAAATATGGCCATAGGTAAGGGGCCGTCTCCTGTTATCACCTGAAAGTCGCCTGGGCAGCCTGAAATGGGCAGTAGATCTCTCTTACACCACACAGTACATGCACAAATATCTTACAGGCACCGTCCACAGGTGCTGCATGCTTGAAATGTGTAATCCATCTTCTTGTATGCTGCTAAATGAGAGGCTACAGTACTTGTATGTACTATGCACATCCCTCTATGTGCCTGACATGTTGTGTACGGTGGTGTAAACAACCTCCCTATGGAGTTTACCTGTCCATAATGTAGGAGGGTTTACTGTATTCTTACTCATTTTCTACAAGCGATTAAGATTTTGTGTGAATGCACAAGAATTTACCAAATCAAGAATCTTGGAAATGCTTTGCACTTTTGAAATTTTACAAAAGACTATTCTGAAAGTCAGTATCAAATGCACTGACTTCATTTAAACACATGATTGGACTGGTGATTAACTATAGTGAATACATTCTTGAAAATGAGCAATACAGTGCACAACTTCCATTATGGTATTACATAAACTCCACCTGGAATATACATGTCTATATATATATGAACATTTACACAATTTCCATTTGGCATATAATAAACCTTAATATTTTTGTCCAGTCAACGTTTTATCCAGAGTTCACCGATGTATGCTCTGGTACTTACCTACACTGCTAACCACATATGTCCCCATTTTGAACTTTCCTTTTCATTCATGGGCAAAAACAGTGAAGTAAAATGCAAAATATTTTCTGTTTTATAGTATATATGTCCATCTGTATGACCATTTTGTATACAACCTCCATATATATATGATCATGGTAATTATAACCTCTGTATGCATGATCACAATATACATGTATACAGTCCCATATGTGTGATGGTATACACAACCTCCATATGGAACATGTTCAAAATACATAACTGTACATATGCTCCATATGTAGTGTATGTGACCTTCAAACTGAAAGCAATGCTGTTCTATTTGTAATATTAAGAACACAAACCATTTTATCAAACATATTGTTTAGTCTTTAAAGACCTGAAATATAAAATTGCACAATTTCTTAGATTTAAACTGTCAAATGTTTAATTTTATAATGAAAATTGTCAAACAAAAATAAGTTTTAAAAAAAGTCAGTATTTTAGCCAGAAACATAGTTTCCCTTTGAATTCATAATTATTGTCCTGTTCAACACAAAACATTTCAATCCTAAAATGATGTACATTTTTACAGTGGGTGTGGTGAATTGATTGCAAATTGATTACCCTCAAATAGTCCTACTGTTGGACTATCTTACCCTCAAATAGTCCTACTGTTGGACTATCTTATCCTCGAATAACCCAACTGTTTAACTATATATCGCACCCTTAGACAGGCTAACTGTTAAACTATCTTACCCTTGAACAGTCCTAGTGTTTAACTATCTTACCCTCGAATAGTCCTAATGATGGACGATCTTACCCTTGAACAGTCCTAATGTTTAACTATCTCACCCTTAGACAGGCTAACTGCTGAACTATATTACCCCTGAACAGTCTAACTGTTGAACTATCTTACCCTTGAACAGTCTAACTGTTGAACTATCTTACCCTTCAATAGTCCTAATGATTGACAATCTTACCCTTGAACAGTCCTAGTGTTGAACTATATTACCCCTGAACAGTCTAACTGTTGAACTATCTTACCCTTGAACAGTCCTAGTGTTGAACTATCTTACCCTTGAACAGTCCTAGTGTTGAACTATCTTACCCTTGAGTGGTTTTCCTGTTTTAGATGCTTCCTTATGTTCCTCTAGAACATCCTCTCCAAAAATGCTGGCAAGGTCTTTTGGGTCTGGGGGAGGAATGGGGTAGCGACCGATCGCCATTTCTACCAGGGATAGTCCCATACTCCAGATATCTGACTGGACTGAGTAGCGAGTTCCCTGAAGACGCTCGGGCTGTAATAGAGAGACAAGTGTGGTTTTATATTTACAAATAAATACAGATCAAAGAATAATGAGACTTTGACCATCTACACATGGGTAATTATTTGAAAACATGGAAGCGATTGGTTGTTGTTTATCGGCAAGTTAAGTATATCCACATCAGATGGATCAACTAGTCTGATCAAGGTCAAGGTCAAGGATTGAGGATTGAAGTCACTCGTATCAACTAGTCTGATCAAGGTCAAGGATTGATGATTGAAGTCACTCGTATAAAGTAGCCTGATCAAGGTCAAGGATTGATGATTGAAGTCACTCGTATCAACTAGTCTGATCAAGGTCAAGGATTGATGATTGAAGTCACTCGTATAAAGTAGTCTGATCAAGGTCAAGGATTGATGATTGAAGTCACTCGTATAAAGTAGTCTGGATTTGTCTAATTATTATTACCACAGTACTTTAAACAAAGATTACTGAAAAGCAACATTGAATGCAAGTCAACTTTTACAGTACTGAATTGATCACTTTTGTTTGGTCTCATCATGTTCTGGTGAAGGATACTATCTCTTCTAACTGGGTAGCCTTGTATAACCTTATTGTGTTAATTGCGGTTGTAGTTTTAACAAATATCTAGGTAAAATGAAATATAGCTTCAGCTTTCTTACAAGTGGATTGAGATCCAGTAACACAAAATTGCTGGTTTGATTGACTTACCGACATATACGATCGGGTTCCTACGAAGGAGTTGGCCATAGAATCAATGAGCTGACCACTCACACCAAAATCACAGATCTTTATCTCTCCACGCGAGTTCACTAATATATTGGAAGGTTTTACATCTGTAACAAGGAGAAAAGGGAGGTATTGAATGTTTACATCAAAAGTAACTGTTGTAAATAATGTACTGGGGAAAAAAATCTGGATGTTGTACATTAGGGTTGACATCCACACTGATATTTGTTCATGTTGGATCTGAAAGACGCTAGATATGTTCCTAATTCTATACTAATACATGTATCATATATTACTATATATCAAATTTGTACTGACCAGTGCATTGATGAATTGCGAATCCACAAAATATGCTTTTGAAAACAATGTGCAGCAACTTCCATCTATACAATCATAATTTAGCACAATATTTTAAGCATCAAAAGTGCTTAAATAAGACTACTGCTAAAATGTCTATGTTTACAGTATAGGATTGTAGAGTAAACTAGACAGAGTGGTATATAACTACCTCTGTGCATTATTTGATGTTTTTCCCTCAGGTATGACAGTCCTTTTAAAACCTGAAAATACACAAATAATTACATGTATGTTCCTGGATTAAACTGAAATATACAAGCATGTTACTGACTAAAAAACTCAAAATACACAAAATGATGACCTGGTACAAACTCTTGCTCCTCCTTATCGAAGTGAAAACTAAATATTTTGGTAAACACTTAAAGGCCCCCTTATGCAGTGTGAGTGACCAATACTGGAAGCTTGGACATCATATCATTGAATACAATTACTTTTATTTTCTTATAATTCATTTAAATATCCTAGCCAACCCCCAAGGAGAAGGTTTATAAGTACATCAATTCTATTTACTGTATTTGCAGTCTTTTGAGTGCAACACGTTGATGATATCAATGTGATTTCTCTGTTTTTAAGTACACTGTACAGCATTATTCTAATTTCTGTAAAACATTGTCTGATAGTTGTTGAGTATCCTTACAGCCACTGTAACTTTGCCCAGTATTTGCTCCGGTATCCGTCCAGCTTTTTTCAGAATCAGATCTAATGATCCACCATCCTGGAAAGATCAGACATAAAAGTTTTAAAAGTTTATCAATCATTGATTAAGATACACTTTGTTAAAAACAAAAAATATTTGTATACATTGTATCAATATCTCCTCACAAAATTACAACTCTTATGCATATGTTCTCTCTGTACACAGTCAATGATGAATGAAATCCCGTTGTTAACATAATATAGTACAACACCTGATCCTGTCAACTTATTACCTGAACTTTTCATTGTTAAAGTACTGAATGGCTGAGAGAAAGGAAAAAACTTAACATGATTGATGTTGTTGAGGTTACTGTTGAGACACATTGTCAAAATCAAATAACAAATAAAATTGATCTTGTTTGAGTTTATTGTGTTAACATCTGGATACTGATTTAGATCCTACTATCACTGACCACAAGCTTGTGTATACCATCCTACCTTGTTGAGGGAACACACAGTCACTTGTTAGCCATTTTTATTTTTCAAATTGGTTGTTATAGACAGTCACTATAGACAGGTATTCGCTACGACAAGTATAACTGTACACACTGCTGATAAATAGAATTACTTTATGTAATAATTTACTACAAAGGCTGAAATCCTATGAACAACTTACCATGTACTCCATGCAAATGCTGATTTCACCGTCACTGTAGAATGCACCGTAAAAACCTACGATGAAGGGAGAGTTACACTCGTGGAGGACTTTGAGTTCCCTGATGATCTGATTGCGGACTGCTGGTTTTATTTCAAGGTGTATAAGCTGTAATAGAAATAAAATTACTAAATGACTGATTTCTGATGCAAATCCATATTGAGTGTACAACGTTCATTAGAATTGATCAGTCTTGAAGGTAGCACTTAATCATTCTGGGTGAGGGACACGTAAATTAGATCATTTAAATAAATTGCACTGTAAGTCCTGAAAATATTAGTAGGCATATCCCCGTAGCATTTAAATAACAAGAAATGACAGAGTATTATTATCCAGTTATGATGTATGTAGGTACCTTTCTGGCCATAACTAGACCAAGTTTGCTGTGGCGCACTTTCAAAACAACTCCACCATTTCCTGCTCCAAGTTCTCCAAGCTTCTCAAAATCCTCAGCACATAATTCTCCCACTTGTTGTTTCTGTGTGAGGAAAGATTCCAGTCTCTCCCTCTGCTGGTCATTCAGGTCCAGTTCTTTAAGCTTCTGCTGCAATGCCTCCAGGCTTGCAGTCCCTGTGTTGGACTTGCTACACAAAACAGACATGAAATTATGCAATTTAATTTATACTCTCTCCTGAATTCACCTCCACAAAATATTGATTGAAAGCATTTATCAAATTTTATGTTGCAGTAAATATATGATAAACAAAAGCTGGATGGAAATTTTAAAGACACCAATGTTCATAGATTAAGACATAGCTTAATCTTTTCCACCATGCAGTGCCAGAAATATTCACATTACACTTGGTAAAGTTTGACCCCTCAAAGTTAGCATGATGTATGATAGCTATTATATATAGGTTGAAGGTTTTTGGCAAAAACCTTCAACCTATCATACATCATGCCATCCTCGATATCCAGGGGTTACGCTCAGTTTCGCTCTCTACACCCCTGGAACATGTCATAGCAAAATTGAAGGCTCAGTGTGCGCCACCTTTTTGATGAGACAAGAAGACTAGTTCGGTCCTTTGATATACATTAAAAGAATCTCACGGTCACGTAGCGGTAAAAATTGACAGGCTTTTAAGTCGGGCGTCTCTCCTTCGTTATCTTCAAAGGACAGGTATCAGCCTAGCGATTGATCAGTTTCTTTTACCCGAGACCAATCAAACAGCTATCTTTGTGCCTTCAATTTTGCTATGACATATTCCAGGGGTGTAGAGAGCGAAAGTGAGCGTTACATATATAACCCCTAGATATCGCGGATGACATCATGCTAACTTTGATGAACTTTAGATAATATGTCATTTTCTAGCATTCAGTTCCCGATCATGGGTTACAAAAGAGATTGACATGTTGAGTAGGGTGAATTATTTTTATGAAAACATCAGCCTTAGATTAGTGCCTTATTATTGACGCTGTTAACCTCAGTATGCAATATTTTTAACTAATGTATAAGTTCAGTATATCCATTAGTACTAATATTAATACCCGGCCTCCTCTGCCGACGCAATACATAAAAAAAAGTCTCGTCGTCAGAAAGCTACGTTATCACAGCTATATATACATATCCATAAGTTCCCATATTTATTTGGGTCTTTGAATAATGACGTATCAGGAGTTGAAGTTTACAGTTGAAATTGGAACGTTGCAATCATCACATTATTTCTCTCCCAAATTTTCGTTTGGTGTGTGTATTTGTTATCTAGTGCAAGTTAGAAAACAAAGACTCCAGTCAAAACAAAAGTGTTTTTATTCCAAATTACACTGATGTTAGATTGCTAGGAATCTAATTCCTGTAGGAACTCTATCTAAATCAGAGATTTATAAATCTCTGATTTAGATAGAGTTCCTACAGGAATTAGATTCCTAGCAATCTAACATCAGTGTAATTTGGAATAAAAACACTTTTGTTTTGACTGGAGTCTTTGTTTTCTAACTTGCACTAGATAACAAATACACACACCAAACGAAAATTTGGGAGAGAAATAATGTGATGATTGCAACGTTCCAATTTCAACTGTAAACTTCAACTCCTGATACGTCATTATTCAAAGACCCAAATAAATATGGGAACTTATGGATATGTATATATAGCTGTGATAACGTAGCTTTCTGACGACGAGACTTTTTTTTATGTATTGCGTCGGCAGAGGAGGCCGGGTATTAATATTAGTACTAATGGATATACTGAACTTATACATTAGTTAAAAATATTGCATACTGAGGTTAACAGCGTCAATAATAAGGCACTAATCTAAGGCTGATGTTTTCATAAAAATAATTCACCCTACTCAACATGTCAATCTCTTTTGTAACCCATGATCGGGAACTGAATGCTAGAAAATGACATATTATCTAAAGTTCATCAAAGTTAGCATGATGTCATCCGCGATATCTAGGGGTTATATATGTAACGCTCACTTTCGCTCTCTACACCCCTGGAATATGTCATAGCAAAATTGAAGGCACAAAGATAGCTGTTTGATTGGTCTCGGGTAAAAGAAACTGATCAATCGCTAGGCTGATACCTGTCCTTTGAAGATAACGAAGGAGAGACGCCCGACTTAAAAGCCTGTCAATTTTTACCGCTACGTGACCGTGAGATTCTTTTAATGTATATCAAAGGACCGAACTAGTCTTCTTGTCTCATCAAAAAGGTGGCGCACACTGAGCCTTCAATTTTGCTATGACATGTTCCAGGGGTGTAGAGAGCGAAACTGAGCGTAACCCCTGGATATCGAGGATGGCATGATGTATGATAGGTTGAAGGTTTTTGCCAAAAACCTTCAACCTATATATAATAGCTATCATACATCATGCTAACTTTGAGGGGTCAAACTTTACCAAGTGTAATGTGAATATTTCTGGCACTGCATGGTGGAAAAGATTAAGCTATGTCTTAATCTATGAACATTGGTGTCTTTAAAATTTCCATCCAGCTTTTGTTTATCATATATTTACTGCAACATAAAATTTGATAAATGCTTTCAATCAATATTTTGTGGAGGTGAATTCAGGAGAGAGTATAAATTAAATTGCATAATTTCATGTCTGTTTTGTGTAGCAAGTCCAACACAGGGACTGCAAGCCTGGAGGCATTGCAGCAGAAGCTTAAAGAACTGGACCTGAATGACCAGCAGAGGGAGAGACTGGAATCTTTCCTCACACAGAAACAACAAGTGGGAGAATTATGTGCTGAGGATTTTGAGAAGCTTGGAGAACTTGGAGCAGGAAATGGTGGAGTTGTTTTGAAAGTGCGCCACAGCAAACTTGGTCTAGTTATGGCCAGAAAGGTACCTACATACATCATAACTGGATAATAATACTCTGTCATTTCTTGTTATTTAAATGCTACGGGGATATGCCTACTAATATTTTCAGGACTTACAGTGCAATTTATTTAAATGATCTAATTTACGTGTCCCTCACCCAGAATGATTAAGTGCTACCTTCAAGACTGATCAATTCTAATGAACGTTGTACACTCAATATGGATTTGCATCAGAAATCAGTCATTTAGTAATTTTATTTCTATTACAGCTTATACACCTTGAAATAAAACCAGCAGTCCGCAATCAGATCATCAGGGAACTCAAAGTCCTCCACGAGTGTAACTCTCCCTTCATCGTAGGTTTTTACGGTGCATTCTACAGTGACGGTGAAATCAGCATTTGCATGGAGTACATGGTAAGTTGTTCATAGGATTTCAGCCTTTGTAGTAAATTATTACATAAAGTAATTCTATTTATCAGCAGTGTGTACAGTTATACTTGTCGTAGCGAATACCTGTCTATAGTGACTGTCTATAACAACCAATTTGAAAAATAAAAATGGCTAACAAGTGACTGTGTGTTCCCTCAACAAGGTAGGATGGTA
Source organism: Chlamys rubida (assembly GCA_032359455.1). Taxonomy (NCBI): domain Eukaryota; kingdom Metazoa; phylum Mollusca; class Bivalvia; order Pectinida; family Pectinidae; genus Chlamys; species Chlamys rubida. Next base: position 6,035 of record JAUMHH010171181.1, on the reverse strand, counting down.
TACACAAGCTTGTGGTCAGTGATAGTAGGATCTAAATCAGTATCCAGATGTTAACACAATAAACTCAAACAAGATCAATTTTATTTGTTATTTGATTTTGACAATGTGTCTCAACAGTAACCTCAACAACATCAATCATGTTAAGTTTTTTCCTTTCTCTCAGCCATTCAGTACTTTAACAATGAAAAGTTCAGGTAATAAGTTGACAGGATCAGGTGTTGTACTATATTATGTTAACAACGGGATTTCATTCATCATTGACTGTGTACAGAGAGAACATATGCATAAGAGTTGTAATTTTGTGAGGAGATATTGATACAATGTATACAAATATTTTTTGTTTTTAACAAAGTGTATCTTAATCAATGATTGATAAACTTTTAAAACTTTTATGTCTGATCTTTCCAGGATGGTGGATCATTAGATCTGATTCTGAAAAAAGCTGGACGGATACCGGAGCAAATACTGGGCAAAGTTACAGTGGCTGTAAGGATACTCAACAACTATCAGACAATGTTTTACAGAAATTAGAATAATGCTGTACAGTGTACTTAAAAACAGAGAAATCACATTGATATCATCAACGTGTTGCACTCAAAAGACTGCAAATACAGTAAATAGAATTGATGTACTTATAAACCTTCTCCTTGGGGGTTGGCTAGGATATTTAAATGAATTATAAGAAAATAAAAGTAATTGTATTCAATGATATGATGTCCAAGCTTCCAGTATTGGTCACTCACACTGCATAAGGGGGCCTTTAAGTGTTTACCAAAATATTTAGTTTTCACTTCGATAAGGAGGAGCAAGAGTTTGTACCAGGTCATCATTTTGTGTATTTTGAGTTTTTTAGTCAGTAACATGCTTGTATATTTCAGTTTAATCCAGGAACATACATGTAATTATTTGTGTATTTTCAGGTTTTAAAAGGACTGTCATACCTGAGGGAAAAACATCAAATAATGCACAGAGGTAGTTATATACCACTCTGTCTAGTTTACTCTACAATCCTATACTGTAAACATAGACATTTTAGCAGTAGTCTTATTTAAGCACTTTTGATGCTTAAAATATTGTGCTAAATTATGATTGTATAGATGGAAGTTGCTGCACATTGTTTTCAAAAGCATATTTTGTGGATTCGCAATTCATCAATGCACTGGTCAGTACAAATTTGATATATAGTAATATATGATACATGTATTAGTATAGAATTAGGAACATATCTAGCGTCTTTCAGATCCAACATGAACAAATATCAGTGTGGATGTCAACCCTAATGTACAACATCCAGATTTTTTTCCCCAGTACATTATTTACAACAGTTACTTTTGATGTAAACATTCAATACCTCCCTTTTCTCCTTGTTACAGATGTAAAACCTTCCAATATATTAGTGAACTCGCGTGGAGAGATAAAGATCTGTGATTTTGGTGTGAGTGGTCAGCTCATTGATTCTATGGCCAACTCCTTCGTAGGAACCCGATCGTATATGTCGGTAAGTCAATCAAACCAGCAATTTTGTGTTACTGGATCTCAATCCACTTGTAAGAAAGCTGAAGCTATATTTCATTTTACCTAGATATTTGTTAAAACTACAACCGCAATTAACACAATAAGGTTATACAAGGCTACCCAGTTAGAAGAGATAGTATCCTTCACCAGAACATGATGAGACCAAACAAAAGTGATCAATTCAGTACTGTAAAAGTTGACTTGCATTCAATGTTGCTTTTCAGTAATCTTTGTTTAAAGTACTGTGGTAATAATAATTAGACAAATCCAGACTACTTTATACGAGTGACTTCAATCATCAATCCTTGACCTTGATCAGACTACTTTATACGAGTGACTTCAATCATCAATCCTTGACCTTGATCAGACTAGTTGATACGAGTGACTTCAATCATCAATCCTTGACCTTGATCAGGCTACTTTATACGAGTGACTTCAATCATCAATCCTTGACCTTGATCAGACTAGTTGATACGAGTGACTTCAATCCTCAATCCTTGACCTTGACCTTGATCAGACTAGTTGATCCATCTGATGTGGATATACTTAACTTGCCGATAAACAACAACCAATCGCTTCCATGTTTTCAAATAATTACCCATGTGTAGATGGTCAAAGTCTCATTATTCTTTGATCTGTATTTATTTGTAAATATAAAACCACACTTGTCTCTCTATTACAGCCCGAGCGTCTTCAGGGAACTCGCTACTCAGTCCAGTCAGATATCTGGAGTATGGGACTATCCCTGGTAGAAATGGCGATCGGTCGCTACCCCATTCCTCCCCCAGACCCAAAAGACCTTGCCAGCATTTTTGGAGAGGATGTTCTAGAGGAACATAAGGAAGCATCTAAAACAGGAAAACCACTCAAGGGTAAGATAGTTCAACACTAGGACTGTTCAAGGGTAAGATAGTTCAACACTAGGACTGTTCAAGGGTAAGATAGTTCAACAGTTAGACTGTTCAGGGGTAATATAGTTCAACACTAGGACTGTTCAAGGGTAAGATTGTCAATCATTAGGACTATTGAAGGGTAAGATAGTTCAACAGTTAGACTGTTCAAGGGTAAGATAGTTCAACAGTTAGACTGTTCAGGGGTAATATAGTTCAGCAGTTAGCCTGTCTAAGGGTGAGATAGTTAAACATTAGGACTGTTCAAGGGTAAGATCGTCCATCATTAGGACTATTCGAGGGTAAGATAGTTAAACACTAGGACTGTTCAAGGGTAAGATAGTTTAACAGTTAGCCTGTCTAAGGGTGCGATATATAGTTAAACAGTTGGGTTATTCGAGGATAAGATAGTCCAACAGTAGGACTATTTGAGGGTAAGATAGTCCAACAGTAGGACTATTTGAGGGTAATCAATTTGCAATCAATTCACCACACCCACTGTAAAAATGTACATCATTTTAGGATTGAAATGTTTTGTGTTGAACAGGACAATAATTATGAATTCAAAGGGAAACTATGTTTCTGGCTAAAATACTGACTTTTTTTAAAACTTATTTTTGTTTGACAATTTTCATTATAAAATTAAACATTTGACAGTTTAAATCTAAGAAATTGTGCAATTTTATATTTCAGGTCTTTAAAGACTAAACAATATGTTTGATAAAATGGTTTGTGTTCTTAATATTACAAATAGAACAGCATTGCTTTCAGTTTGAAGGTCACATACACTACATATGGAGCATATGTACAGTTATGTATTTTGAACATGTTCCATATGGAGGTTGTGTATACCATCACACATATGGGACTGTATACATGTATATTGTGATCATGCATACAGAGGTTATAATTACCATGATCATATATATATGGAGGTTGTATACAAAATGGTCATACAGATGGACATATATACTATAAAACAGAAAATATTTTGCATTTTACTTCACTGTTTTTGCCCATGAATGAAAAGGAAAGTTCAAAATGGGGACATATGTGGTTAGCAGTGTAGGTAAGTACCAGAGCATACATCGGTGAACTCTGGATAAAACGTTGACTGGACAAAAATATTAAGGTTTATTATATGCCAAATGGAAATTGTGTAAATGTTCATATATATATAGACATGTATATTCCAGGTGGAGTTTATGTAATACCATAATGGAAGTTGTGCACTGTATTGCTCATTTTCAAGAATGTATTCACTATAGTTAATCACCAGTCCAATCATGTGTTTAAATGAAGTCAGTGCATTTGATACTGACTTTCAGAATAGTCTTTTGTAAAATTTCAAAAGTGCAAAGCATTTCCAAGATTCTTGATTTGGTAAATTCTTGTGCATTCACACAAAATCTTAATCGCTTGTAGAAAATGAGTAAGAATACAGTAAACCCTCCTACATTATGGACAGGTAAACTCCATAGGGAGGTTGTTTACACCACCGTACACAACATGTCAGGCACATAGAGGGATGTGCATAGTACATACAAGTACTGTAGCCTCTCATTTAGCAGCATACAAGAAGATGGATTACACATTTCAAGCATGCAGCACCTGTGGACGGTGCCTGTAAGATATTTGTGCATGTACTGTGTGGTGTAAGAGAGATCTACTGCCCATTTCAGGCTGCCCAGGCGACTTTCAGGTGATAACAGGAGACGGCCCCTTACCTATGGCCATATTTGAGCTACTAGAATACATAGTTAATGAGGTAAAGCACGACCTGTCCAAGGGAATCTCCCCACAGTAGCACCACCTGCTTCAGACATAGTAATCATGGAATGTTGGACGTGTTATTGCTCTAGACATCCTACTACCATCAGCTGCTCCACAGGTTACTAGTCCGGATGTTTTACTGGGAGAATGTTACTAACAAAGTTTCCACGATACTGGTGTTTGTAGCATTTGAGTGACTTAGATTGATTGGTGCTTCCTAATGAAATGATGCTCATTTAGGAAAACTCATCCTCATCTAGGGTTATTGAGCCTCATCTAGGGTATTGATACTCACATAGGGTTGTTGATCTTCATCTAGGGTTATTGAGCCTCATCTAGGGTATTGATACTCACATAGGGTTATTGATCTTCATCTAGGGTTATTGATCCTCATCTAGGGTTATTGATACTCTCCTAGGGTTATTGATCCTCATAAAGGGTTATTGATCCTTATCTAGGGTTGTTATTGATACTCACCTAGGGTTATTGATAATTACATAGGTTTATTGATCATCTAGGGTTATTGATGCTCACCTATTGACCTAGGGTAATTGATACTCACCTAGGAATGTATCAGTTAGTCTCTGGCCCATTGGTACTATCTGAAGGATTTTCCTCTACATCCCTCATCTGTCTGTCTGTCTGTCTGTCTGTCCAGGTGTCATTTTGTCACCTACAATTGAAATGTTTGTATGTATATTAAGAACCTCTTGGGATGGTGGAGTGTTGTGTACAGAAATCAGGACTTATGCCCCACTAAATAGAGATTTATGAGTCTTTGTGTAGATGTAGGTGATTATGGATTGCTTTCAGTCCTTTGCCTGATTGATTTTCACATAGGGTTATTGATGTGCAGTTGTACTAATGTAGTTCTTGATAGTCTTGGGTAACTAGTACCTCACCAGTACAACGAAGGTTACTACAAGTAAGCACTATACATCAGTGTGTCACTTTGCCCAGAACATATCTCTTTCACTCTTTTATTTACTACATTTGTATTACCAAATTTTGTATGTGACCAGTTGGGATGAGTGTTACATACCTATTGGTAAATTCATTCATGTGGCTCATTGTATTCTGAGTTATGATCCTTTGTTTACCTTGTCCTGTGCATATCTCGGTGTATAATGTGTAACCTACAATTACCAATTTTGTATGTGAGCACCTCTTGTGATTGTAGAGTATCACACACTGACATAGGGTCTTGTTCCTCGCTATATACAGAGTTAGGCTCCTAACAGTTCACTTCTTAAACACAATTTTGAGATAAGGGACAAAAGATTGCTCCCAATACCCCTTTTTCTCCTAGTTAAGAGGGGTTATTGATCCTCGTCTAGATTTATGGTTTTTCATCAGAAATTATTTATGCATACAAAGAGTTGTTAAATATCATCAGGCTTAACACTGCAATAGAGTTATTGATCCCCATCCAGCTTCTAGGGTTATCAATGTTCATATTGGATAATGTTGCCTTGTATCATTTTCAGTTCAACAAATTTGGTTGGGAGCATATAAATGGGTTCTGCCATGCATGCATTTTACCTTTGTATTTGAAACATTCCTCAAAACTATTCAAGACACAAAGCAAGTAGATTAGATATGTGACTTTTACTATTAAAAGCATTCTTATGGCTTTTGCATTGATCTGGAAACTTGGAAATTAAAGCTAATTCTTATGTAGAACTACATGTGAGGTGTGTCTGAAGTAGGATTACTAAGTGTTGGGTGTGTGTCTGAAGCAGGACTTAGTGTAGAGTGTGTCTGAAACAGGAATACTAAATGTAGAGTGTGTCTGAAACAGGAATACTAAATGTAGAGTGTGTCTGAAACAGGAATACTAAATGTAGAGTGTGTCTG